>CABHPR010153301.1:11610-37795 GCA_902168415.1 Peromyscus melanophrys
GAGAGAGAGAGAGAGAGAGAGAGAGAGAGAGAGAGAGAGAGAGAGAGAGAGAGAGAGAATGAAAAACATTAAACATTTTTTCCCTTTTATAACACAAAATATAGGTAGGTCAGTGATGATGGTTAGGATGGAAACTGGAGGCCCATTAGTCAACAATCCTCGATCTCTGAGAGGATCATCACTCAAACCTCCACAGTGATTTCTCCTGGGTATCTTTAAGCTGCATTCTGTCCTCCACCCTTTACTTCTATTTCATATCTCGCTTCTTGGAAAGCCTACTGCTTCACAGATTTGCAGCCTTCCTAATTTCCATCCTCGGCATCTGCGAGATCACTGAGTCTACAGGGACTCTGTTTTCTCTCCACTTTTCTTTTCCAGCTGAACAAGAAGCCCCTGAATCACTGACTTCTTCACTCCTAATGAAGTTCCCTCAACTGAAATGCAGACAGTGATAAACTCCAACCTAATATGGCACAGACTGGGGAACCTAAGTGATCACTGACGTGACTTAAGTCATTTGAAAACTCTGTACCAGAATTTCTCTCCTGTAGGAGAGTCAGTAGCCAGGAAGTAAAATAAAGTACCAAAAATAAATAAATAAGTACACAAAAGAGCAGATGAGGTGGGGAAACAGCACAAAACAGTAAAGTGCTTCTGGCTTATGTGATCCAAACATTCTGGGATTTTTTGTAACATTGACAAAAGTTAGTCCTGAAGGAAGCACTGCTGCTGACTGACCTGTTTCTGATTTGTTCGTTACTTGTCACTTGTCACAAAGCTAGAGCAAAATCACACCACTGTCTGCAAAGAATATGATGTGTTCCACAGAACTACATAGCTTTACACATGATAAAAAAAATATATCAACAACAAAATAAATGAAACTATCATCAAACCCCCGATCATGGCAAAAATATTTCCAAGATAAAGATTGCATATTTCTATTACTGTTCTTAAATGAAGAAAAATTGAAGAAAATTATTCATTTTTTCGCTCCATAGTAAAGGGTCCCTTTATGCACATATGATGCTGTTCAGCTACATTTTGTCTTCCGATTTCTTTCTCAGTTTCCCTGCAAGGTCTTTTTGTTGGTTTGTGAATTTCATACTCACATATAAGTTTTTATAGCAGAATTTATGTGTCAAATAGTTTATTTAATTGAGATTATTGTATCCACTTTTATGGTCAATGTTAGGGGACAGGAGGGAGAAATGCAAAGACATTGTCATTAAGAGGGGGGCTAGAATGGGAAATGGCGAACATTTATTCTTCTGTTAATCTAAGTGAATTGTTATACTTATTGCCTTTTAAATTTTGTTTTATTTTTTCATTGTGTGTTTATATACCCACTTCTTTATCTTTTATGTACTTATTTACTTATGGCCTTTATTTTACTTTCCAGATACTCAGTTTTCTACAGTAGAGAAATTCTGATATCGAATTTTGTTGTGGGATATTTGGTAACATTGGTGAAATTCTGAGACTATGTTAATAAAATTAACTTTGGATCAGGCGGCAGAGCCAGTGACTAGTTGACAGGAATTAACCATAGAGAGAACAGAGGACCCAAGAATATGGATAGAGAGTGTCAAGAGCCATTGTCACAAGCTATTGTGGGCCAGGACACAAATACAGTTTATAGCAATTGATAATTCAGTTGTCAACCCACCAGAAGTATGAGTCTCACTGGGTACCCTGTTCAAGCAAGGTTTGCAGGCCATTGACTGTAGCGATAACGCCCATGCTACCACCACCCATTCACCATGTTCAAGTGAGGGGCTGTGGATTGAAAAACAGAGACAAGAAATAGTGGGTCATTCGCCTCAGCAGAATGCCGAATGCCGTTTATTGAAAGAGGGAGGAAACCTTAAATACAGGCTTACAGCACAATGGGAGAACCCTGGGGGGCAGAAGTTCGATACAGATGTTTTACATACTTGCATCTAAGCTGTTTAGGCCCAATATGCAGGATACACAAACAAGGAACTTCCCTTAAGCATTTAGGAGGGTGGAAACCGGCAGGGAATCAGCATAGGGAAGACATCAAGGTCAAGGTCAGCAAGCAAGGCAACAGCTACCCAAACAGAGGCCAGGACCCTACAATTGACTATGAATACTGTTGCATTCATCTGTAGTTTCTTGTGAAATAGCAGCTATGATATCTTCACATTACCATGCATTTTCACAAATATGGTACATGTAATCTCATGATTATATCTCAATCTTATGGCACACATATTTGCATGTGGTCAGGAAGATGACTTCTAACTGTATAATTTTGATGAATAGAAACATATTAAAATATGTTTCATTACTAGATCTATTGTTCCATGTAGACAGTAGACATTTTGAGGTCTTGTTCTTCATCCTTAGCCATTGACGAGGCAAATTGGCCAAACAAAACGTCCTTGTGGAACTTTCACAGAGCATAATTGCAGGTTCTTGCTCTTGTTGGATGGAAACCTTTCAAAAGAATTATAGCGTAGTCCAGTCCCATGGAAACTCCACAGGTGTTGGTCTAAATTTCATGATTTCCCACTGGTTTTGGTTTGGTTATCTCTGTAGGTTTCCCCATCACGATCTCAGTGCCCCTTGCTCATAGAATCCCTCTTCTCTCTCTTTGACTGGACTCCTGGAGCTTGGCCTGGTGTTTGGCTGTTGATCTCTGCATCTGCTTCCATCAGTTACTGGAGAAAGACTCTATGGTGAGAGTTAGGGTATTCACCGATCTGATTACTCAGGTAAGCTAGTTCGGGTACCTTGTTCACGACTGGACTAGGCCCTCTGCATAAGCAAGAGAGTTGTGTAGCTTGATCTGCTTAAGGGGTCCCCTGGCAGTAGGATCAGAATCCATCCCTGGTGCATGAGCAGGCTTTTTAGAGCCCACTACCTATGGTGGGACACCTCCTACAGCCTTGATGCAGGTGGAGGGGCTTGGACCTGCCTCTACTGAATGTACCAGGCTCTGCTGACTCCCTATGGGAGGCCTTACCTTCCTGTAGGATGGAATGGGGGGTGATTGGTGGGGGATAGGTTTGAGGGGCAGAAAGAGGGAAGAGAGGGATCTGTGACTGGTATGTAAAATGAATAAAATTTTTTCTTAATAAAAAGAGTTAGAAAAGAAGTTTAAAAAAATGTTGATGATCACTGTAATCATACCCAAAACAAATCAAGTAAGGAATAAAATAAAGTTTATCAAAACTGAAAAAAAAGAATTATAGTGAAATAGAAGTGATAGTGCAGGTGTCTGGCCTTGTTATATCTTAGCCCTTCAAGAAATCAATAGCACCTATGTTGCATTAGTTTCCTCAACAGGGACCTCTACATTCTGATTCAAAAAATAATTAACATTTCATATTTGTTTCTACACAGATTTTTAATGCAAAATTTTAGGCTCAGTAGACTATGTTTAGGTTTTGGGATTCAGGTGATTAACAGAAAAAGACTGTTAAAACTGGTTAACCTTGTCCAGATATTATTAATCATATAAAACAGTACACATATTCTTTGCCTTTTCCTTAAATTTCTCATTGGTTCAGTTTCTTCCCTTGTAACCCTTCTAGCTACCCCTTAAGTGATCGTCAGAACTTTTTACAATCTGCAGCTGTTGTCAGGCACCAATTAAGCTGATCAAGTCTTTGCCAAGTGTGACTCTTATCAGAATGGTATTACCTGAGAGTTTGCTTTGTAGGTTTTACTAACGAGTTACTAATGAATGGAGATACAAGGTTGGGAGTTTGTAATGGGTGGAAGAAGAAATATGAAGAGTGAGTGAATGAATGTGAGTGAGAGTGTGCGGTTATGTGCCCAGGTAGTGACATGAAGGGACTATGTTAAGAACTGTGAGTAATGAGTATATATGTTTGTGTATGTGTGTGCATGTGTGTGTATGTGTGTATGCTTGTGTGTGTGTAGGGATGTGTGTGTGTGTGTGTGTGTTTGTGTGCTGAGTGAGGGATGTAACAGTGTGGGATGTAACTTGCCTATATTCTTTTATATATATATATATATATATATATATATATATATATATAGAGAGAGAGAGAGAGAGAGAGAGAGAGAGAGAGAGAGAGAGAGAGAAAGAAATTGAATACTGTACATATTTTTTCTAATCTTGTTCAGGATATTTTACCTAGACAGTTCATTTAACAATGTAATGCAATTTGCTAAATTTTGAATGTTATTATTACCAACTATTAGGATATAAAAAATGAAAGTTAGTAGTGAGACATTACTATCATATTTGTAGTTATATTAGGTATGTTTTCAAGGTCAAGCAGAGATATATTAGATAGACAGGTCATCTTCAAACCCTTCAGATACCTACAGAATATGGCACTTAAAATGTTTTAATAACTTAGAATTTTTTTCTATTTTATTACTATGAGACATGTCGGCTCCTGGCAGCATCAATCTACTTCAGAGAAGATATGGGCAATGAAGAAACTGCATATGGAGTTAACTTTCATTATGGCAAAAGTTAGCAACAGGGCGACAAAATGCCTTTTGCATCGACTGCTGACAAACAGGACAAAATGGACAGACAGGACACAAAACAAAGGACTACCAATCCTTGCCAAGACAAGTGTGGTTGTGGCTTTAGCACAGGCATCCTCTGAGGCCAGGACAATATGGCACCATCGCTGAAGTGGCCTTTGCAATCTGTAAAAGGTACAGTGCCCCTCTCTTCAAAGGCAGCTGAACAGGCAGTGGACTGATGGCTTCTTGTGTGCAGTGGAACAGTAGCTGACACAGTTATTCTTGAAAGGGTAACTAAACTAACAGAGTCTAACCTCTCAATGATAGACTGGCATTTAATAAAAGAGATGAAGCCACCCACAAGCCAAAAAGAATGGACAGCCAAATTCCAAAAAAATCAGCAATTTCCAGAATTTAAAATCCTGAATCATGACAAGACACTGGTGGAATTCAGGTTTATCTGGTACATGAACTACTCACACCAAATGTGAGGTCAAACTGTAAACCTTGTGTACATCTTACTTCACAAATGAGTCTGTCAGATTCGCTAAATCTATAGGCTGAAGATGATGCCTCAATGTTGTGGAGAAACCTCGGGTGACTGTCCAGGCAGCTGGCTGTTTCTGTCAACTCACATTTCTTTGGAAGCCACTTGTTTGCACTTCCTGTTTTACTAGGTAATATTATTTCTTTCTTGGGTCTCTGAGGGAGTTGAAGATTAGATAGTTATAGTTATATAGCTAGTTGAAGATTAGACAGTTATAGTTTTCCTTGTTAAGAATTTCAGCAAAGAAACTCACTAAAGAGGTGCAAAGTGTATACATTTGAAAGACATTATTAGATAGTTTTCTGTTGGTAATACAAGTTACAATAGAAAGTGAAGCAGGTACATTTTGGACTTACCAAAATAGCATAGATAATGGAATATTTTCTCTGAGTTTGTCAAATGCAAATGGACTAGACATTGTTGAGGTATTTATTGCTTGTATATATTGTATATAGTTATTGTACTTATTGTATATAGTTTTTCTTATATTAATTACAACTTTTTTATTCTTTTTTATTTTTATTAGAAAAAAGGGGAAATATGGTGATATTTTATTTGTATGTTAATAAATAACATTTGCCTAGAGATCAGAGGTCATAGCCATAAACAGAAGTCAGGCAGTGGTAGCACATGCCCTTAATCTGATCACATGGCAGGCAGAATCTCTGTGTGGTCAAGGACACAGCCAAGCATGGTGACACATGTCTTTAATCCCAGTACCAACCATAGAGACCCAGAGATCTGTATAGACAGGCAGTGATGAGGAAGTAATGTGGCTGGGCTTAGAGCCAATGAGAAGGCAGAACAGGAAGGCAATAAAGGCACAGGTTAGACAGGAAGAGGTTCTCTTGGGAAGCTATGGCAAGGTAGTAAGCTAAAGTAAGTTGTCGGCTATTGCTCTGATCTCTACGGCTTGCACCCCTGTATTTGGCTCTGTGTTTCTTATTTAATAAGACTGTTTAGAAATTCATCTACACAAGGTCAGTGTTAAGAGAGATGCACAGAAAGGAGTATGGTGGGACTTAGACATTCGTGGTTCTTTTGGTTTGAAATGAGTGGAGAAAGGCTTCTCTTGCTGGGTCTGTGACCAAATAGCAAGGTCGGCTTATTGCTTCTTGGTTTCTCTGATCTAGCAGGTTTTCACAGCAACATCTGATCCCTGAGACTTTATTGGGAAATAAATAAACTCCATAGACTTAGTTAAAAACCTGAATTTGTTGGCTACAGCTAAGAGATCTGAACTACAGAGTGTCGACTGTGGGGGGTCCTGGGGTGCAGACCCTAGTTAAAATATCAATAGATTCAGGTGCGACTGCTAAGCTGACAAAAAAAACTGAGTTTTCAAATGACGCATATACATGTACATACATACATATGACATATATACATATATGTCATAAATATGTATATACATAAACATGTTTCTGTATGTGTGTGAGTGAGTATAGGTGCACATTCGTAACATGAATCTTAAAGAGTCTTATTAATAAAACAAACCCAGAGCCAGGTATTGGGGTGAACACTGGAAGATCAGAGAAACAGAACAAGCCACATCCAACCTCACCTCGCCAACTTCTCAATCGATCCTGTTTCCTCAGACTGGAAGCCTTTGAGTCCTCATCCGAATGGATCTCAGCTTAACTTCAGCTAAAAGCCTAAAAGCTTAACAAACCTAGTACCTGGTCCTCACGCCTTATATACCTTTCTGCTTCCTGCCATCACTTCCTGGGATTAAAGGCATGTGTCGCCATGCCTGGCTGTTTCCAGTGTGGCCTTGAACTCACAGAGATCCAGATGGATCTCTGCCTCCCAAGTGACAGGATTAAAGATGTGTGTGCTACCTTTTTTTTTTTTTTTTTGGTCTCTATGTCTGTCTAGTGGCTGTTCTGTTCTCTGACCCCAGATAAGTTTATTAGAGTGCACAATATATTGGGGGACACAATATCACCACACACATGTACAAGGGTATACCTGTCTGTCTCCAAATAGACTAGAAGGGACGCATCAGATACCTGGGTGGTAGAGTGAGGATCTGATGATAAAATGCAAACACTAGTACTGTTTATGCACAAATGATCAAGTTTATATTTCTTAAGAATAAAGAGCTTAGTCACACACACACACACACACACACACACCCACACACACACACACACACATATATATATATATATATAATTCTAGTTCACTAGAATTATGAGTTCTCAAGGCAGCAACCCAAATCAGCTACTCAAATCTAAGTTGTGATCCTGGCTGGGGACTTGAGAACAGGGGACAGTTACAAGGCAGCAGACCTGTTTCAATTTACTATTGCTCTGGAGTAAGAGCCAGGGATCCCCTTGTAGAAAACAGGGGGACTGAAAACACAGACTAAATTAGGCAGTGTAGATTTTCAGGAAGATTACGGTAACCATGATGCCTGGCATCCTCCGCTTTTTGATGGTTTAGGGACAGCCTGTAATCCTCAGAAGAGTAGTAGTGTAGGGGGAAAGCTCTGAGCCTCTGGTCAGCAGCTTGAGCCAGAAAGTAGCCACTAGAGCACTTCAGTTATTTCTCTTTTCTGTGTTCTCGTCTCACTTTTGTGTTTCTCTTTTATTCTTAGTAGTATGCTTGAACCCAGCTTAGATTTTTCATTGTATTGAAAAGGAACATTCGTGGGTTCAATTTTATTTTTTCTTATACATTTCTAATTTTGTGCATTTTTTATAACTTGGTAATATTTTTTTCCACCCTACATTTACTTTGTAACCCTCCTGTTTCTCCTGTTTCATTGTTACACTGTCTTATTAGCATTTCAACTTCATTTAATTTTTAGAATCCAGTGTGCTGTGCGCATTACACCACAGAGTCACTTCATTTTTAAAAAAGCTGATGTATTTTGTCTCATATTCCCTTTTAAACTTATCGAATTTTTGCTGTTGAATTTTCTCAGCAATATGACATTTTTAAAATTTTCTCTACTGTCTTAATTTCGAATCCCTTATTCTTTACTCATCTCTATCATAAGATTATTCACCTCTTTATTTTTCTTTCTTATACAAGCTTCATTCTCCTTTAATTTCCTTACTTTCTTCTCATCATGAATTTACTATTTTTACATTTACCCTTAAAAATTGTATTTTATATCATACTGCCATTTATTACCATCATTTTCAATTCCGGTACCTGGTAATGTATTAGTGAACACTTGTTGATTTTAATTATACTTTCATATTGTGTTGTTTGACATTTTTCACAAGAGCTAATATAGGGATCTATGACAGATATCCTTCCAGAAATGAATAGATTAGGCCTTGGGTAAGCAGAAATCAACCAGCAGTCGCCTGGCACTAGTAGGCCCAGGAGCCCATGAGGAGGGCAGCCACATCTCTGTGCCAGGAATCTTGGTTTGGACAGGCAGAAAGCAACCAGCAGGATGATGGGCTCCAGGCAGTTGGGCACCATTATGATGACTGAGTACAGGATGGGGAATTAGGAGAGAGAAAGAGGCAGAATGGTTTACATATTGGGGAGAGAGACAGATCTTAAGGGGCAGGGCAGTAAAGAATGGGATGATGTGGAAGGCCTGCTTGCCACGCAGATCCATGGTGATGTCCAGTCCTGGGCTGCTGCCAAGTAGTCATGCCGTAAGCCATGGCCCTGATGCAGCTGTCGGAGTTTGTCTTTATGTCTGTGGCTCCTATTACCTTCAAGGACCCTGCAGATCGGGTTTTGGAGTCTTGGCCATCACCTGTGACCATGTCAGTGTCCAAGGAATATGCTTCTACAGGGGCCATGGCAATCTAGGAGGCCTGCGCAGCCACTGAGGACTATCCTGACATACTGGCTTAAATTGCTGCAGAGGGACATGTCTGGATCTGTGGCCAGCCTCTGTGTTGATGTCCGTGGCTCCTGTCGCCAATGAAGGCAGTGAAGAGGCCTGTAGCCTGGACCTAGACCTCAGGCCATGCTGGTCTTTGAGGGTCAAGCTGCCACCAGGGTTACACAGATCTGGGTGGTCTATGCTGCCACCTGGGGCCATGGTGTTGTCTGGACCCAAACTGTGGCCAGGGCTATGTCTGGGTCCGTAGACCTTCTGTAGCCTGAGTCTGTGTTGACATCTATAGTCTATGTTGCCACCACAGGACACACAGATGCCCAGGATCTGGGCTGGCACACTGGCTATGTTGGTGTCTGAGGGCTGTGCTGCTGCCAGGCCCATACAGACCTGAGTGACAAGTGCTGCCACCTGGGGGCCATGGCATCTTATGGGCCTGGGCTGTAGCTAGGGCATTGTCTGGGTCCATGGTCTAACCGCAGTTATGATCTGTGTTGATAGCCATGACTCTTGTTTCCACCAAGGGCCAAGCAGACATCAGGGGTTTGGGCCACCACCTAGGGCCCTGTTAGTGTCTGAGGGCTGTACCTCTGCCAGGGCCATACAGATCTGAGTGGCTTGCACTGCCAGCTGGGCCATGTTGTCATCTGGGCCTGGGCTACTGCCAAGAGCCATGTATGGCTCCATGGCCATGCTGCAGTCCTGGTCTGTGCTGAAGTCTGTGGCTCCTGTTACCACTGAAGGCAGTGAGGATAGGGCTGCACCGAGTTAGCCCCACTCCTTACTGGCCTCCCCGGGGGCAGCACACTAGAGCTGTCCCTGTTGGCAAGGATGCAGTTGAGCTGGCCCTGAGGGCCTGAGGGCATAAGCTGACCCTGATCCTCCCCCCCCTCCCTTTGTACTTATCCCCCCTAAAGCAATTGGGAGAATGAGACCTGCACCTTGCCTGGGTAAAAGAGGTGAGCTGGCAATGATGGTGTGAGTGCACCTGAGCCAGAACTGAGGATGTGAGAACAGAACTGGCCACACTTCTGCTCCTTGCTACCTGCTGCACTGGGTGAGCTACCAGTACTGGAGAAGCCGCCTGGGTGGTGAAGGCAAGAGAAAGCTGGTGGGCTCACCAACCCAGCTACTACCCAGGCCCAGAACCATGAGTTAGCCCACCTAACATCCACCTCGTCTATGAACTGCAGGAGCATGTGAAGGTGCCGGATCTACACGATCTCCAAGATACAGGACAATAGGATTCAGGGCAAGAGGAGTCCCAGTGAGAGCCCGTTATTGACAGTGTAGCAGAAACCAAAGGCCTCTAAGCAGACCAATGATTCATAGCAATGAACACTTACAAGTAAAGATTTGTGAACTAAAGGAAACACTATGTGACTCACTGGGCCACAGTACATCTTCCTCACAGAGATTTTTTGTTTGTTTGTTGTGGGGGGTGGTTGGGGGGTTGGGGGAGTGGAGGGGGTGGGGAGGTAGAAGGGGGTTTGTTTTTTTAATTTTTTTTTGTTTGTAGGGAGGATGCAAGGGCAGAGGGCAGATGCAAGGAGACAGGGAGATGAGTATGAACAGGATACATAATGTGAATCCGCAAAGAATCAATAAAAAGTTTAAAAAAATAAAAAATAAATACAGTACACATATATGAAATTTAAAGAATGAAATTAAAGAGTTAAAAAGGAGAAAACAATCTTTAAAAAAAGAAAGAAAAGAGTGGATAAAGGAAATATGGCTCACATCTAAAAATAATTTTATCTAGCTGAGACAAAAATTAAATTATGATACGAAAAAGCATGAAATTGAAGATTATTGTGTTATATAGTATAGGTCTAATTTCATAAAAACAAATATTGCATGCTTTTCTCATTAGAAAATATGTATTTAAAAATCACATAAGACACCTTGATAGACTGGAGGTTTCTTTCTGTCTCTCTTTCCCTCATAGTGATTAGTAGATGAGTTAATAGATCCGCAGATAAACAGATAATAGAGGTGTGTGTATATGTATATCATATATGAAAACTCAAAGGCAACTATGACAAGAGGAACATGTGAAGCTTCTGTGAAAGAGGAACTACAGAGAGTACTTGCATGTGTGTGTCAAAAGGAAAGCTATTAGTGAAGAAGTGGAATAGCAAGAGAAAAATATGGCATAGGAGTTGCCGGTAAAAATGAAACATAGTGGGATATGTATGAAATGGCAAAAATGAAACATTCATTTATCTGTACGCTAAACAAAAATTAATTTTATAAATCCAAAGTTCCTAATAAAGCCCTCCACTGTTTCTCTCATGTTTCTGTTTGTGTGTGGGCTTGTTAAAAAAAATCTAAAAACTAGCAATGAAAAGTCTAAGTAGGGCCTTGAAGTATTTGCTGTCACTGTTACGAGATTTATTTAAACCTGATGCTCCATTGAATTACCCTCTAGGTATGCATCACATGTAGGAGAACTTAAAAGCCTAGCATGAGCTTGGTGGCTTACATTGGTAACCCCAGGTACTTGAAGGTCTGATGCAGTAGGATCGCAAGTTCAATGTCTATCTGGGGAATTTGGTGACACACATTTGAAAAAATAAATAAGTAAATAAATAAGATAGGCAATGTTATAAACAGTAGAAAATAAGCAAGCATTCTTTGTATTTGAAATTATCACCCCAGGACCTGGAGAGATGGCTCAATGGTTAACAACACTTACTTTTAGTTTTTCCTGAGGACCCTAGTTTGATTTCCAGTACCTACAACAGGTGGCTCAGAAGTACCTGTAACTTCAACTCTAGGAGATCCGATGCCTCTGACCCCACCAGGAGCTGCACTCATATGCAAAACACACATAATTACAATGAAGAATACCATTTCTTACTAGTTTCCAAATCTTTCCTTCATACCTACAAATAAGTATAATTATTACCCCTAACCAAAGAAGTCTCTCCTTACAGCAAATTGAGACCATCATAGTTAACCACAAGTGTACATGATGGAGAGAACAGATCATGTAGAGCTCAGCCCCAGTGGATACATCTATATGACAGCTCCTGCAGTTAATACTCACCCAAACACTGTGGAAGAGGAAGCAGAAAGATCCTAACATCCAGAATACTAGGAAATCCGCTGTGAAAAAGTGTCCCAGAAATGGCTGCAAAAACAAGGTGGGAAAAGTGGCAAAACCAATGTACATGTTAAGATGAACGGGGAAAATTTTGCAAGGTCCCATCCCTAATCAATTAATACAGGCAAATAATGACTGCTGGGAACAGTAGAGTTAACTTGATCCTCCCAGAGAGGAGTCCTATTATTGGTTGTCCAAAGCAGAGTGGTCAGTCCTGAAATTGTGCATACAAATAATAACAACAAACTCAACAGTTTGTATTTATGTATTTGTGCATGCACATTACTATAATAGTAATAATAATCAACAAAAAGAGCTTATGAAATTGAGAGTAGAGTTGGGCATGGAAAGGAGTGGAGGGAGAGTGCCTAGGAGGGGCTAGAAAAAAAAAAGGGGATGGAGGGAGTGATATAATTGTATTTCAGTTACAACATGTTTAAAATAATAATAATAAATTCTTAAAGCATGTATCAACTCAAATTATTATAAACATTATATTAAGTGTTTGTTATCATCATAAAAAGCACCAACAAATACAAAACTAGTTTAGCCTGTAGGAACAAATACCAGGCCTGAATCACTTCCACTTAAGCCCTGTAAATTCCTTTCATCATGAGTATTTGATGCTATAGGACTTGAGCACTTCTGAGATTGTCAAAATTGATTTATTGAAGGTGAATCTAATGTTCTGTTGCCATGAAGTGATTCTGTGATAAAGTCTTCTTGAAATGGCTGCTTAAACAAGACAGGAAAAATGGCAAAATCAATGGGCATGTATATGTGGAAAGGGGAAAATTTGCAATGCCCTGGTCCTAGAAAAAGGACTAAAGACTGCTTGGAAAAGAAGAATTAGGCTCTCCCAGAGCTGAATCTCCTTATTGATGTTGCCATTTACTGATTCTCTATGTATTTGCATCTGATTTATATGGTTGAGATTCTGCTTGTAGGGAGATTGTGATTTGAACAGTGAGCTCTAGCCTAACCCTGTAATCCAGCTGCTTTTACATTCCATGTAATTTCACCTAATAGTTGTAAAGTAGTAATTCACATTTACTGCTGAATTAGCCATCCAGAGAGGGGGGTGTTATAATTTTTGTTTACTGTAATTGTAGGCAGCCATTGCTATTATTGTTGGTAGTCTATTATCTTCACAGTGCTCGGGACCAAACTTAGGACCTTGAAATCTCTATACAAGCACTCTACCACTAGCCATTGGCCCAGTCAACTAAATGACAACTGTAAGAACTGGTCTCTTAAAAAATGTTATATCTAGAAAAATAATATGAAGACAATTCTTCTAAGATTTCAGGAAATTGATATTTTCTTCCATCTGATCACCAATCAGCTTGAACCTTGGCTTTTGGCAAGTACAAAGCTAATTCCTGTTGAAAAATACACAGCCTGCAAGCTTTGGGAATTTAAATGAATTGACTAATTTCTAGTTATAGCCCCTGTTAATACTGTATCATTAAGTTATTCAATCACTTTCAGCCTTTGTAGTTTTTAAAGAATCTCCTTAATGATCATATAAAGTATTTAAAATTCACAAAATTAGTAAATATTTTTTTAAAACTATGAATAAATAGAGCTTGAATGAATGATGATTATTTTATTTGGATTTTCAGTAGGTGCTTGTAAAAGTATAAAAAATAATCTACCTTATGGCAGTGTTTTCCAAGAAGAAGATTGTACAGAAGAAAAGGTATTGATGCTTCATTCTCTAAAATATCACAATCTAGAAATTGTGAAAGAAAATATGCAATAGAATCTACAAAAAAAAACCTCTTAGCCTCATGCCAATATTTTGAATAATTATATAACTACACAATAACAGTGATGATAAATATAGTTCTTTCTCTGCATCTGCTATACTTACATCCTTTAAGAAGCAACTATAGTGGTTAGATACATGGCTCAGTGGTTGACAACATATATTGTTCCTTCAAATGACTGATGTTTGGTTCCATCAGGGGTTGAGAACTACCTTAATTCCATCTCTAGGGTGTCTGGTGGCTTCATGTGGTCACCATGGGCATGCACACTCATGTACACATATCTCCTCCATATATATATATATAAGAGTTTTCTTTGAGATTGTGTCTCCAAGCATTGTCAGAAGCTACACTCATAAAGTTTCACCAACATAACTGCTTCTAAGCATGAGTTTAAATGGACAAAAATAGATTTACTAGCTTGGACATTGAAAGCTCAGGAGGTCTAAATCCTACACCATAAACTACAAGCAGCTAAGAAATGCTGAAAGGCAGAGAATTAGTCTTTCCCCAGGAAAGCACACACCAATTGAGTATCCAATACCAACCACCAGCCCTAAAATTGTACATACAAGCAACACTATACAGACTGAGAACATTGTATTTATGTACTTAAGTACACAGACACACAGACACATGCACACACACACACACACACACACACACACACACACACACACACACACTACAGAAACAATTAATGAAAAAGGAAATCATGAATTTGCATAGGCCTTTGTATCCTTGGGAGACTCTGAGACAAGATTCACATGGGGCAACAGGAGAAACAAAAGGTGTCTGCTAAATAAAAGATGGCTCAGAGCAAGGTTCTATTCTCTAGGGGTTAAGGCCAGGTGTAGCCCAGTGGGAATGCCACCACAGAAGTCAGTTTACATCATTTCTTAAAATTTAAATAGAGACAAGATATGCCTCATAGATACTAAACACTCACCACTTACGTGGATAAAGCATTAGCAGCATGTGGATACCACCACACCTTGAAATTGTTCATTTTAAGGCAGAGGGCAAGACACAACTACATGTGCTAGAACTGTGGTAAGAGTGGCAGAATGTGTTACACCCGAAAGACAGCGGGAGGGGGTGTTGGGCAGTGAGCGCTGAAGTTTTGGAACTAGAACAGAAATGAAGACACTTGGCCCATGGGAACAGGTCCTTAAGCACGCATCACTCCTGCTGTTTCCTGTGCCAGCCTCCACATTCTGCCACACTATGAAATGCTATACGCAGCTCCCTTTCATGACAGGTTGAAACTTCTGGTACCATAATATTAAAAAGCAAACCAACAAATGAAAAGTCCATCTTTTCTTAAGTTGACTATATCAGATATTCTGGTCACAATGATTCAAATGTTACAAAACCACAAATATCTCTAAAATATATTTACGGAATTCCTCCCTCTTTCTTGTTGAGTAAGTTGCACCTAGTTCCTTTTTGTACACATACAATTGATTTAATTGCATGGCTACACCTTTAATATTATTTGATATATATATATATATATATATATATATATATATATATATATATATATATATATAAACATGGCACAGTTGAGCTCTCCATATTGATCTGTTTTGTGTTTCCTGACTTTAAACCATCTCTTTGCTGTTGTGTCTCATTCTAAGTGATTAAAAGTATCCAGGTAACAGGCAGATACTTAACTAATTAAATATTTCTTCCTCCAGATACCCTAATAAGCACTCTTAATTTCCAATGGCCTGGGGCATGGATTTAAATATGATCTTTTGCAGGACAAGGATGGACTTCACTTGGTGCTCAATTCCTGTTCTTGAGCTATGTCTGAGCTCTCATCAGAATGACTTTGACAGGTAATCTGATTATGAACACCTAAGTAATCTTGAAGCTCCAGGCTCTCTCGTCTTACTTTCTTCAGAGCCTTCAACTGAATTGCATGTAGCATCCCTTTAGTAGCAGCAACAGAACTGGTTCGGAAGTCACTTCCAAACTCTTGCAAGTTCTAGCATCCTTTAGATCCAAAGACACGCCCCCATTTTAAAATACTTTTACAATAATAGCACCACTTCTCAATACCATCTATCATGCTAGTCTATTGTTTTGTTATGAGATCACATAGAGAGCAATTTGTCATGAAAAGATGTGGATATGCTTCATGGATTTGGATACTGAGACATCTAGGAGCACTGGCAACAAATCCAGTGAGGATCTCCATAACGTATGAATATAGAAAGGTGAATGAGTGACAAGACAGAGAAATGGTGGGAGCTCACCTCCCTCCTTTATTACTAACACATGCATTATAATAAAAGCTTTAACCTAGCAATGAGGGCAGTGTTATTATGACCCGGTCATACCTTAAATGTCTCCCACCACTCCCTAATATTCTCATATCCATTACACATCAAAATGAGGTTTGGGAAAGACACTAAAGTCAAAGTAATTCTTGAAAATTCTTACAGTTATTTTTTTTATCAAGAGTACTTTTTTTCTGATAACATAATAACTCAGGGAAAAATATAAAACTTTCTCAAATAAGTTACATCTTGAATATATATAGCCTCTTGTGTGACTAACAGATAACCTAAAGTCAATTATAAAAGGAATATTTATTTTTGGTAATAATGTGCATATCCCATTAATTAGATTACTTATCATGATTGAAAATGGCGATCTTTGGGTGGGAGAGATAACTTAGCAGAGACAAGTTCTTGTGGCTCTTACAGAAGAGTAGGGTGCTATTCCTAGCACCCATGGGGGCTCACAGCTGCCTGTCACTCTAGCCTAAGGGACAGATGCTTTCCTTAGGCTTCCATAAACGCCAGTGCACAGACTCACACGTACGTAGAATTTCTTTAAAAAAATCAAATCGTACAAAGGAACTGGAACCTTAAGAATGGTAATGTAATCAAATAACTCTATTCCTCAATTACCCATAATGAACTTGGGAAATTTGGAATATATTTATCCTTATGATAAATAATACATCTGTTAACTATCAATGCTAAGTCACTGATAAATAATTTTATGGCATATTTTGTAAATATATCTTAAAACATTTCAATTTATTTTATATTGATATAATTATAACTCAAATAGCCCAGGAAAAAAAAAAGCATAGCCTTGGCTATCATTATAGTTTTGGAGCTAAACAACACAATGACAGAACATTTAAGTATTAGATGTACGCTGATTCCTTTTGCCTTTTGTGTTTGGCTATATTTCTCATTTAGAAAGTGTTATCATTATAGTGTGAAACACCGACCATAACGTCTTAATTTTGTGATATATAACTTCTGACACTGAAGAAGACAACTTGATTTCACTCTACTAGAATATGTAACAAGCTAATGAGAAGGTCCCAACTTATAGGCAAAAGAACATACAAATGCAATAGGACACTTTTGTAAAAGGATAACATAATATACTTTGTACTTCTACCCATGCCTGAAATATAAAATAAGTAGTTGCTAAAATTGCTTCATAGATATTAAGATTTATATCAACCTTTATCACAAATATTATTCCAATTGGAATCATTTTTGTAACTTTTAATAATTTATTGCCTAGTTCTTTGGTCTCAGAAATGCAACTAATATATTTAGATAGCCACAAACACATTTTATTTCAACTGCAAAAGATAAAATTTTGGTAAAATTGTCATGTTAATGGATTACATATTTTGGATGAGTGAGGAATATGCAGTGAATATGAAATTATATTATGAAAAAGCCAATCTTTGTCAGCTTAATATGTGTCTGTCCCTTGAGGTCTCAAGACTCTCGTGAACTAAGAACTACCCATAAATCATGAGAATAATTACCAGACCCAAACTGTGGTGTTGAATTAATTTATCTCTAAAGCTACTTGCCACTGTTTGCATACCCTTTAGCATTAGTCTTCTGGGGCCATTGCTCCCTTGACTTCTTAAAGATTAGAGTTCAAGAAGTGCTTGGCTTAAAATATCTTATCCCACAACACAGTCCTGGAGATAATCACTTTCATCTCTGCTCTGTGTTTGTGGAAGATTGCACAGGTTGGTGCACCTTCGCATCTTGCTGCTCGGCACATCACAAAGGTTGTTATGAATGGCACCATAGTGATACAAGGAGCTGTGCCTAGAGATAAAAGTGGAAGCAGCACTAAAGCATTGCCTTCCCTTCACTTCTGATGCTATTTATAACTTAAGGAAAGGTTTTATGCATATAAAACAGAGTATAAATGTAGCAAATCAGTTGTAAGAGATAAGGGATTTACTGATCTCATAGAAATCCTATAAAATCAGTGACTCTTTTCCCATCCCCCACTCCTCTGGGATCCTCTCCTACCTCCATGCCACCCAACTCTGTGTTCTCTCTTCTTTTAAATCAAAACACAACAAACTTGGAGTCCAGTTTGTGCTGGCTGACTACCCCTGGGGAAGGGCCTTGCCCCTGAATGTGATTGACACATTCCATGCTGTTCCACTGGGAAACAAACAAATAAACAACAATGACAACAACAACAAGTCCTGATTTCCTCTCTCCAAGCAGTTATCATTTGCAAATAACACCTTGGCAGACTACTGTGTTACAAAAAGTTTATATATATAAAGTTTAAACTTGTATCAATAAACTAAATCCATAGCAAGACAAAATATTTCTAAACAAGTTGTTGCTCTTTAAAAGTCGGTTCATTAATCTACCCTTTTATCCTATCATATCTATACTATTCTCTTTTCTTCTTTAGAAAGAGATCACATTTATAATCAACCTACTTTAAATAAAAATATTGGTTTTTCTCCCTCCCCACACCAGAGGGCTCTTTTGATATGGGACAGAAGAATCTCTTAACTTTTTATTTTAGCAATATGCTTGGGTTTAGAGAAGTAGTGAGCCAATTCCATCTCCAAAGCCAGCTTGGTATATTTGGGAATTCGGGCATAGCTTTTCATACTACTTCCTGCTGCATGAGGGTGCTGTATTCTTATGGGGACATAAGAAAATTTTAGGATTATGGAGTAGTCTGTGAGGCTGTATTGTCTGAGCCTGTTACCTTGAAACCATTCTGGATGTTGGATCATGTGGGCCATGGTGTCATCAGAGACCTTTCAGGGGGTCTTGGCTGGTCAAACCTGATATATCTTAATCTGGAACAAATCAATAGCCTCTTGCATTCTGTGGAAACAAAAGCAGAGCCTCCTTTCCCAAGCAACATATCCTTAGATCCAAATTTTGAAGTCAAGGTACCTTTAAAATACACATATTGGTTTAACTGGGCAGCCTTTACAATTAAATGTCTTTCTGCAGTTAAAAATCCCAAAGACAACACAATCCAGATTCTCTGTGTAATATCCATCTTTATGTCACTTGTTTTATATTACTTTTATTTTCTCTTTAAAGATTTTATTTTTTAAAACTGTCTACTTCTTTATATAACTACATATATTACTTTTTTCTCTCTTTTAAGCTTATGTACATTTTATACATATTGTAAACCATTTAGAGGTTTATCCCATCTGAATCTGTCTTATTATGAATCTATTGCTTTAAACTGCAGCATTTTCTGCCCACCTCAGCTTCCCAACATGGCAGTGGTATGTTTACCACCAGCTCTCAGAAGCAGTGGGTCTATGCTTCTATCAAAGCAGCGAGTAGCCCAGAAACATCTTTTTTTTTTTTTTTTTTGGTACTAGCAAAGGCTAAATCCACCACACAACATAATATGTGGCTTGCAGATGCCTCATTCCTGGCAAGCTGCAGGTCAAGCCCACATCCCATGAAATAGAGTAGCTCAAGCACGCAGACTGAGGCTAACTTGAGAGAGACAACTAGGAAGCTGTTTTTAGAATCTTTTTTTTAAAGCTTTTTCAGATTTTAGGTGGAAACTCTTGCCCCACATTGGGTGCCATTTGTAGCTGGAGTTTTTTCTAATCCCGCTCAGGCCTGCAGCTGCTCAGACCCAAGTAAACACACATAGGCTTATATTAATTTAAACTGTATGGCCTAATGACACAGGCTTCTTGCTAGCTAGATCTTACATCTTAAATTAACCAATTTCTATGAATATGTACCTTGCCATGTGGCTCGTGGCTTACTGGTATCTTTACATCTTGCTTCTTATGGTGGAGTCTGGCAGCGTCTCCTAATTCAGTCTTCTTGTTCTCAGAATTCTCTTCTCTGCTTGTCCTGCCTATACTTCCTGCCTGGCTACTGGCCAATAAGCATTTTATTTATTAACCAATCAGAACAACACATTCACAGCATACAGAGCAATATCCACAGCAACACAGAGCCACAAACAAAACTGAAACAGAAGTATATAATGATTAAACCAGTAACATTTTTCAGCATTTACAGGTTTGATAATTTTACCACTCTTAAAATAAAACTACTTTTTCCCATACGAGCACAGTTTCAATAGTTTATACACTGGTGAACTTAAAAAGCTATTTGCATTTATCTTAGCTATCAAATGTCTCTCTTCAGTTTCACACACATAAAAAAATTAACTTGCTTTTTTTTTTTATTTCAATCATGTTGAAATGAAAAGTCTGGTTCCCTTTCTATTTATAGTCACATGTAACAATGATACCAGTAAGATCTAAATAAACTTGGGCTTTCACTATTTTTTTGCAATGAAGCAAAACTCCAAAGAAAGTCAATCATATGTTAAATATCTAATAAACATAAAAATGGAAGTATGGGTGATATAAGAAACTAGTTTTAATAAAAATAGAGTTTTGCACAGAAACATTGGTATATTCATATTATACACAGATATATTAATTTCTTGGTCATTGTTTTCCTGCCAAGGTCACATATGGTCATTCAGTGAGGATGCATGGTTCAGAAAAATGCTCACTTACAGTTATCAATTCAAACTTTTGCCCTTCAAAATTGCATTGCTTACCAGAAGTTGTAGTTTTAAATTATTGAAATTTAGTGGAATTGTAACAATTATTTAAGCTCATAATCTTAGAAACAAAGAATGATACCTATAAATATTTAATTGAATTGTAAGCATGGCAATTTAGAATTGAGCACCTAATTCTCTTTTTATGTTTTAGGTCACAATCTTCCTGTGAAACCTTCTAAATCATCTCTTAGAGCCCTGAAAGAACACTCCCCAGCAGGCTCAGACCCTTAAATCATGTTCAATCAAGTGGTATGCTTAAACAGTATTTTGGTTCTTAATGTTAATAGATGAGAGGAGTGAACCTAAGTTGAATTATTGAAGTTCAAAATCATTTATAAAATGTCATCACCCAAAGCATTTACTTACCCATAATACCAAAAGCCATTAACATTCAGAGCTCAAACATCAAAGGATAAACTGTTTTTACTCCTACTAGAAAAAGCTATTAGAGATCCACATCCCTCCAAAGGCTTTCATGGATTTGTGACTATCAGACACACTTAACCATGTTCAAATCCTCTTAAAATTTTGTCACACTTTCCTCTAAGATTTGACATTCTTATTTTGTGCTATTGTAATTCTTCAATTTCAGTTTTCATTTAATAGCAATGATGTAGGCTACCATATTTTTCATCAAATTAATACAATTACAATTGTTTTAAAGTTCCATTAAGTATAACCATCTAGTGGTAAAATTTAAATTGTTATCCTGATGATGCCTATTTTAATAACACATTTTAATGTCACTGCATGATTAAATATTAAGATAAAAACAAGTTAGGAGAGAATACAAGACAGTATGGATGAGTAGGAAGATGTGTAATCTATAACTACAGATCCCCATTGTCTTATTTGGCTTCTAATTATCAAGGAAGCCATAGAAGAAGATCAGATACATGAAGGAGTCCCAAGGAGAAGTTCCCCTAATCCCTACTCTCTCATTTTCTGCTCTTGTTTCTACTTTCCTTGCCTTTCTGTCCCAAAATCCACTTCCCCTGATTTCTTTTTCCCATATGTCGCCTTTTCTATTCCACATTTCCCATCCCACATATTCTCAGGAAGACTTTTTGTCTGAAACCCAGCAATCTTTTGATTTGATTTGTCTTTGTTATTGTCCTTTTCTTTCAAGTTCTTCAGGAACAGACTGAGGTGGGAATATTAGTCAGCATTATAGCTAGATGGATTTTAATCTGCACCAAATACCAGGGAGGTCAATATTATTAGTGCTGGGCAGTATTTTCTATTTTATTTATGCCTGAAGAATAACCAATCAGTTGTATTAAGATAAAAGATAGGAAGAATGGTATCAATAAGCCAATATTATTTAATGGATAGAAAAAATTTTAGGCTTGATTATTATTTTTCTCCTAAAAGGGAAATATAGTCCATGTATACTGACAGAGATTATTAGAAAAAGCTGTCAAAATTATCTAAACAATATTAAATATAATATCTTAGACTGAACTATGAGGAAGGGTACATTTATATTTTTAATAACAGCTATACTCATAAGATTTTATTTTAAAATTATTACTCTTATAGCTAAAAACTGAGCAAAATATTATAAATAATATTTTCAACATATATCATTCAGCATAGGATAAGGAAAGTATTTATATAGCTGATATTTATGTGTTTTACCTCTGGAAATCAAATTAAATAAATATTTATAGAATGGGAGGAGACAAATTTATTTAAAAAATAATAAAAGTATTTTCTGTAAAAGAGACTTCAGAAAAATAAGTTCAATAAATCAATGCCACTTCTAAACAAGACAATTAGTTTGTTTTCACATAAAAAAACATGGAGTTTTACTTTGAAATTACTTCCTGGCATGGAAATAATTAGGAAATATAGGAAAGTATTAAAAATACTAGTGAAATTGACTTGATAATACATGAGGCAATAGAAAGGAAATGTCAAAACAAAATATGGACAAATTTAGCTCCAATTTTACACATGAATGTATATTTTTAAAATATGCATTCTTAGAATTGATTGAGTTGCACCACAACATTGAAAGCATCTCCCAAAGAATCTAAGTGTAGTAAATCTAAAATAAAAAATGTCTGAGAAGCCAGTATGTTACAAAAATGATTTTTAAAGAAGTCCAGTGTTAAATGTTAAAATGTGTATTTAAAAATAAAATTTTTATTTTATTTTTATGAAGATAGAGTATATAATGAAGATATATATATATAATGAAGATAGAGTAACACAATATGTTATACTTCTGGGTGTCCCAGATTTATTTTTATTTTAGTACAAGTTGTTTTCATGACAGGAATGTATAATCAACACAAGAGAAAATATCCCTTTGTCAGCCTAATGTCTAGCAATTAAAACTTATTAAGAAAGGTTAGATATGTTTGATTACAAAATGATCTATAATCACATATAAGTAGTAGCTATCAGAGTCTGCATTAGTTAATTTTCTTTTGCTCTGACAAAACACCACTACCAAGTTCATTTATAAAAGAAAGTACATAGTTGAGCTTACAGTTTCAGAGGGTTAGAGTCTATGATGTTGAGGCCAAGCATGGTGGAAATAACTACTAAGAGCTCACATCTTGCTACACAAGCAGGAGGAAATGGCACACTGGAGTCTTTTGATACCTCTGAGTCTACCCTCAGTGACAAATATTCTCCAAGAAGGCCCCACCTTTTAATCCTTCCAAAACAAATCTACCAACAAGGGACCCAGTATTTGAACATATGAGCCTATGGGGACCAGTTGCATTCAAACCACCACAGTGTCCATGAGGAGAAGACTAGAGAGTAAGATCAAGAAGGTGCCAGTCTGAGTAGTCATTTGTTTTATTGAGCTTGGCCATTCTGACTCAGATAACATGAAACCTAAATTAGTTTTAATTTGCATTATCTTGATGGCTAAGGATGTTGAACATTTCTTTCTTTCGTTTTTTAGACTTTTTATTGATTCTTTGTGGATTTCACATCATGCATTTCAATCCACTCATCTTTTTGTCCCTTTTAATCTGCTCTCTACCCTTGCCAACCACCCCCTCAGAACAAATTTAAAAGAAAATGCAAAAACAAAACAAGAGAAAGAGAGAGAGAGAGAGAGAGAGAGAGAGAGAGAGAGAGAGAGAGAGAGAGAGAGAGAGAGAGAGGAATCTTTTCATAGAAGCTGTAGTGTGGCCGACTGAGTAACACACTTCACCCTTTATTTCATTCATCTTTACTTGAAAGTGTTCATTGCCACAAGTCATTGGTCTGGCTGGAGGCCTCTGGTTTCTGCTATACCACCAATAATGGGTTCTCACTGGGGCTCCTCTTGGATATCCTGTTGTTGTTCTGTGTCATGGAGACCCTGCTGTTTTGGATCTGTAGGCTGGTCCTCTTCACATGCTCCAACAGTTCATAGATGAGGTGGGTGCTACGGCAATCCAACTCCAAGCTCTGGTTCTGGGCATGGGTAGTACCTGGGTTGGTCAGCCTGCCAGCTTTCCCTCATTGTCACTACTCAGGTGAGCTCTCCAGAACTGCCTTGGCTAGCTCACCCAATGCAGCCTACAAAGTGTTTCTCAGACATTTGTGTTTCCTCTTTTGAGGTACTCTGTTAAGACCAGTAACCCATTTTGAAATTAGGTTACTTATTTTCCTGATGTCCACATTTCTTTGATAATTTTTGTTGTTTTTGTTTTTTTACACATTTTGGACATTTTTTCTTTATAGGATGTGTCATGGCAAAAAAGTCTTTTTCCAATCTGAAGCCTGACATTTTGTCCAAATAATGACATCCTTTCCCATATAGAAGATTTTCAGTTTCATGATGTCCCGTTTCTTAATTCTTTTTCTTGGTGCCTGTTCTATGGGTGTCTTGTTCAGAAAGTCTTTTCCTGTGTCAATGAGTCAAAGACTATTCCACACTTCCTTTTTTATCTGATTCTGGGTGCATGGTCTTATGCTGAGGTCATTGATCCATTTGGAGTTGAGCCTTGTGCAGGATGACTAGTATGAATATATTAGCATTCTTCTACTTGCAGCCATCCAGTTTGACCTGCACCAATTATTTAAGATGCTTTTGTTTTCATCATGTACCTTTTGTGTATTTGTCAAAAGTCAGGTGTTCAAAGATATATAGACTTATCTGGGCCTTCATTTCTACTCCATTGATCAACATGTCTATTTTCATGCCAATACCATGCTATTTTTCTTGCTATAGCTTTACAGTACAACTTGAAGTCAGGGATTGTGATAACTTGGGGAATTCTTTTACTATTCAGTATTATAATCTATCCATGGTTTCTTGTGTTTCCATATGAAGTTGAAAATTGTCCTTTGAATTTCTGTGAAGAATTGTGTTGGAATTTTAATGGAGATTGTATTGAATTTGTAGATTGCTTTTTGGAGGATGGCCATTTTTACTATATTAATCCTTCTGATCCATAAGTATGAGAGATCTTTCCAACTTCTGACATCTTCTTCAATTTCTTTCTTCAAAGACTTGAAGTTTTTAATCATACACGTCTTTCACTTGCTTGGTTAGAGTTACCCCCAAGATATTTTTGAGGCTATTGTGAAAGGTACTGCTTCCCTGATTTCTTTCTCTGTCTGTCTGTCATTTGTATATGATAGGAAGGCTATAGATTTTTGTGTTAATTAGGTAACTTGCTACTATGCTGAAAGAAGTTTCAGCTGGAGAAGTTTCCCAAAGGAGTTTTTAAGACCTTTCATGTACAAAATTATAGTGTCTTCAATTAAAGATACTTTGCTTTCTTCCTTTCATATTTGTATCCCCTTGATATGCTTCAGGTTTCTTGTTGCTCTAGCTAGTACTACAGAATGCTATATTGAATAGGTATGCAGAAGTGAAAAACTTTATCTTGTTCCTGATTTTAGTGGAAACACTCTTTTTCTCTCCAATAGAGTTCATGTTGGTTGTGGCCTTGCAGTATATTTCCTTTATTATATTCAGGTGTATCCATTGAGTGCCTAGTCTCTCCTTGATTTTTATTAGGAAATGATGCTGGATTTTGGCAAAGACCTTTTTGGTATCTAAGGTGATGATGTTGTTTTTTTTTTATCTTTCGGTGTCTTGATGTGATGGATTACTTTTATCACTTTATATCTATTGAACCATCTCTGTATCTCTAGGATGAAGCCTATGTGATCATGTTAGATAAAATGAAATTATGAAATTTACATATAAACGGATGGTATTATAAAAAAAAATCTTTGACTTAACCCAGACATAAAAAGACAAAATGCTATGCATTCCCTTATATGTGGATGTTAGATGTTAAACCTTTGATAGGCAAGCTATAATCCTTATAACCCGTAGGGTAGGTCTAATATAAGAGACTAGGGTAAAGGGGAAGATCTCTCATGGATGGGGAAATGGAATATACAGTATGCAGAAAAGGAAAAAGACTAAAAATGAAGTATTAAATGGAAGAGAGAAATGGTACAAGGGGATGAGGTAGGGAATTCAGGGACAGACTATTAACACTAAGGGCCATTTGAGGTACTCTATGGAAACCTACTACACTAGAAGGTTTTTGTGTGTGTGTGTGTGTGTGTGTGTGTGTGTGTGTGTGTGTGTGTGT
>CABHPR010153302.1:0-14116 GCA_902168415.1 Peromyscus melanophrys
TTCTTCCTGCGTCCCGGCCTCCTTGGAAGTTGGTCATGGCAAGGGAGGGGCCCCAGTAGCTTGAGGCCCGTGTATTGGTACCACGTGGGGCTGGCAGGCAGCTGCTGGGTGTGGCAAATGTCAGGACTCCTATAGTGGTTGGAATGAGAATGTCTCCTATAGGCTCTGGCATTTGAACACTCTGGCAGTTTGGAGAGGTTTAGGAGGTGTGGCCTTTGCTGGAAGAAGTATGTGACTAGGGGCAGCTTTGACAGCTGAAGACCGCTCCTTTCTTGCAGTTTACCCTGTGTGTCAAGTTTGTGGTTCAGGATGTGAGCACTCAGCGGCTGCTTCAGTTGCATGCTGCCATGCCCCTCCACCGGGAGAGACTCTTATCCCTCTTGAACCATAAGCCCAAGTCAAATCCCTCCTCCCCCCATAAACTGCCTGGGTCATGGTGTTTTTGTTTTTTGTTTGTTTTTGGTTTTGTTGTTTTTGGAGACAGAGTTTCTCTGTAGCTTTGGAGTCCGTCCTGGAACTCACTCTGTAGACCAGGCTGACCTTGAACTCACAGAGATCCACCTGGCTCTGCCTCCTGAGTGCTGGGATTAAAGGCATGAGCCGCCACCACCACCTGTTTTGACTTTTAAAAAAGTTTATTTTTACTATGTGCATTGGTGTTTTGCCATGGGTGTCAGATCCCCTGGAACTGGAATTATAGACGATTGTGAGATGCCATGTGGGTGTTAACAATTGAAACCGGGTCCTCTGGAAGAGCGGTCAGAGCTCTTAACCACTGAACCATCTCTCCAGTCTCTTGGTCATGGTGTTTTATTGCCTCAGCAGAAAAGCAACTAATATAAAGCCCAGGACCCAGGGTGGCTTGTGTGATGACTCGATGGCTAGGTCTGCCAGCAACTGAGGCCGGATCGTGGCTCAGAGACTCACTCTAAATCTACAGCCAGATTTTATACTCTCCACCTCGGATGCTGCCATTATCTGGACCTGGAGTTTCTCCCCGAGGCTTCTGAGTTAAAGACTTGGTCCCTAGCATGTGACGCTCCTGGAAGACAGAGGGCTGTCTAAGCAGCAGGGCCAGTAGCGGGAAGTGAGCTGGGGACATACACTTGAAGAGGCTACAGGGACACTGGCCAGCCTTCTCTTTGCTTCCTGATGGCTGTGATGTGAGCAGCTTCCTCAGCCATAGTTAGCAATGGGTCAGCTGACCCTGGCCAGAAACCTCTGAAACTGTGAACGCCAACAGACTCCACTCTTGTTTTTGTTGACTTCTTGCTGTGCAATAAACCCAGGCTGGCCTTGAACTTCATACCCTCCTACCTTAGCCTCCCAGGTGGTGGGATTATAGGCCTGCACTATCATGCCTGGTTACTCTTTTCCTTTTTTATTTTTTTTATTTTTATTTATTTATTTTTTTAAGGTTTTGTCTTGTTTTAGATTTATTTATTTTATTTTACACGTATGAGTGTTTTGCCTGCGTGTATGTCTGGGCACCATGTGCATGCCTGGTGCCCACAGAGGTCAGAAGAGGGCATCAGCTCCCCAGAAGTGGAGTTACAGACAGTTGTAAGCCCCCATGTGGGTTCTGGGAATCTAACCCAGGTCCTCTGCAAGAGGAACAAACACTCCCAGCTGCTGAGGCGTCTCTTCAAGCTTTCTTCTTTTCTAAGGTGGTTATAACGTTTTATAACTTAGAGATTCATAATTTACAGAATTGGGTATTTTGTTATAGTAATAGAAGAACTGGCTAACACAGATGGAGTCTATTAAGAGCTCTGTGCAGCTGGCTACTCGATTTCTCTTCTGAACCAAACTTTCCGCTCTAGACCTGAGCCTAATTTTAATACACTTATGAACTCCCTGGCATTTTATTAAAACAGGGCTATTATCCAGCAGGTCTGGGTAGGCCTGACGTACTCATTCTGACTAGCTCACAAGGAACGTGGGTGCTTTCAGTCCTCAGCCAGACCCTGGGGAACCAGACAGCTAGGGCTGGCCTTGTCCTGGGTGATCTACACAGGCCAGCTCTCCTGTGGATGAGGCTCCGACGCAGAACCAGGGGTGTGGAGGAAGGTTAGAAGATATTCCCCTCCCACCTCCTGGAGTGAGACATGTGACAAGCATCCAGGCTACAGAAAAGTTCTGGGTATGGCGGTGCTTTGAATTGGAAGGTGCCTGGATCCTGAGCACGGAGAAACCAAGGAGAAAGGTACAGGAAGCCTTGAGAGGCAGGACCCGGCCTGAGTCTCTCATAAGCTCCTCCAATATCTGTGGAATCCATGTATGGCCTGGAAGCCCTGTCTGCTTCCTTCATGGTTACTACAGTGATGTCAATGAGAGCTGTGAATATTCTCTTCATATATAGTAACTTATATAATCCATGCAATAATCCCAGGAGGCAGATATTACTGTTATATTCTTAGGAAGGAGAGACCAAGGTACAAAGCCACTCATCAGAGGCTGAGCTGGGACCTACATGCATCCAGCTTGTCATTGTAGACCCAGCTCTTGGCCATTTCTCCACCCATCTGTATAAGTTATTGTAGTTTATTTTTTTTTCCTTTACTTTTTGGGGGCCCATCACCCAGCTCCCAAATAAATACAAGAAGAGTTATTCTTACTTACGAATGCCCGGCCTTAGTTTGGCTTGTTTCTAGCCAGCTTTTCTAACTTAAATTATCCTGTTTCTCTTTAACTACATTTTGCCTCAGGGCTTTTTACCTTTCTTTATTCTATATATCTTTCTTTCCTTCTTACCCTGTGACTGGCTGTGTGGCTGGTGGCTGGCCCCTGGCGTCTTCTCCTCCTCCTTTTCTCGATCCTCCTTCCCTTTTCTAGATTTCCCTTCCTATTTATCCTCTCTGACTGCCAGCCCCACCTATCCTTTCTCCTGCCTCATTATTGGCCATTCAGTTCTTTATTAGACCATCAGGTGTTTTCGACAGGCAAAGTAACACAGCTTCACAGAGTTAAACAAATGCAACATAAAAGAATACAACACATCTTTGCATCATTAAACAAATATTCCACAGCACAAATGAATGTAACACATCTTAAACTAATACTCTGCAACAAGTTACATTTTTCACTGTTCTGACGAGTGAGTTAAGGATGGGTTTACATGGTTCACATTTTAAGGGGCAGTCCATCACGGTGGAGAAGTCATGGTGGAAGCCTGAGGCCATGAGCAGGTCACATGGTAGCTGTGGTCAGGAAGCAGAGAGAGGTGAAAGGTTCATCTTTTCTCCCTTTTATCCAGACAGGGACCCCCACCCATGGAATGATGCTGTCCATAGTTAGGGTGGCTTTTTTTGCTCACTTAATGCGAACTAGACCCTCTCTCTCAGACATCCAGAGGTTTGTCTCCTAGGAGGTTCTACACCCTGTCAAGTTGGTCCTCAATATCAACCCCCACACCACCTTAACTATCAGGGGCAGACAACTGGCTGTGTCTTCACCAAGAAGCCCCGAGGCTCAGCATCTCTGTACCCTGTTTAATTAAGCGCTGTTTAATCCACATCCACTTCCTGGACACAAATTTTGAGAGGCATGTCCTTCACCTGACCTCCCACAAATCAAGTCCTCAGTAAATATGTTTTTGAAATACAGTTTTCGCTTGTGTGAGTTACCTAAGGAGCAATATTCATAGAGAGAGGAAGCAGAGTGGAGGTGGTTACGGGAGGTGGGGAAATGGGAGATAGTGTTAATGAGTGCAGGCAGGGCTTTGCTCTAGGAGGGTGGATGGTGGTGATAGGTACACAACAATGTGCTGGACTTGATGTCTCTGAGTTGTACACTTAAAAATAGGGAGGTTGGCTGGGCAGTGGTGGCACATACCTTTAAACCTAGCACTGGAGAAGCAGACAGGTGGATCTCTGAGTTCAGGGCCAGCCTGGTCTATAGAGAGAGAGTTCCAAGATAGACAGATCTACACAGAGAAACCCTGTCTTCAAAACAAAACAAAACAAAAAGCAAGGTTAGAGTTTATTTGATACATTTTATCACACACAAACCAAATGCTATTTACACATATTTGAGGGATGCTGAATAAGTAAGTGCTCCATTATTGAGCAATACCTCAAGCCCCTCACTTGATTAGTGGCAAGAGGCTATTACTCCTTAAAGCGAATTCCAGGAAGAACAGAGGCTGTGACAAACGGAGGCATCAGGACAGCCCAGATTGAGTCCAAGTTCTCAGAACATAGAGGGGCTGATGGTCACCTTGCTGTGGTTTGAGTAAATGTCCTTCATAGGTCCATGCCTTGAAAGCTTGATTGTCAGCCTACACCATGATGGGGGGGTGGGGTGGAATCTTTAAGGGGTGGGTGAGACCTGGTGGGAGGCAGTTAGTCTTTGGAGGTGTGTCCTGCAGGGGGCCTGTGAAATCCAAGCCTCTGCCCAACTCTTTCTTTGCTTCGTAGTGATAGCACTGAGCAGGAGCCTTTGTAAGCTTCTGCTGTGATGGTGCCTCACCACAGGGCCAAAGCACCAGGGTTTTGATGGCTAATCTTAGTTACCAACTTAACACATCTAGGAAGAGGGATCCTCAGTTGAGTAATTGGTTCCATCAGATTGGCCTGTGAGCATGTTTGTGGGGTGTTTTCTTGATTGTTGGTTGATGTAGGAGGGCTCAGTCTACTGTGGGCAGTACTATCCCAAGCCAGGTAGTTCTGAGCTGTAGGGTAACTGAACATGAGCTTGAAAGGAAGCCAGTGAGTAGCTATCGCTGTGGAGAGACACCATGACCGTGGCAACTCTTATAAGGGAAAACATTTAATTAAGGCAGCAGCTTACAGTTTCAGAGGTCCATTATTATCACGGTAGGACATGGCGATATGCAGACAAACATGGTGCTGGAGAAGTAGCTGAGGGTCCTACATCCTGCAGGCAACAGGAAGTGGTCTCTGTGTCACAATGAGCGAAGGCTGAGCAACAGAGACCTCAAAGCCCATGTCCACAGTGACACACTTCCTTCAACAAGACCACACCTACTCCAACAAAGCCACACCTTCTAATAGTGCCCTTTGGGGCCATTTTCTTTCAAACCACCACAGTAGCATTCCTCCATGATTTCTACTCAGTTCCTGCCATGAGTTCCGCCCTGGCTTCTCTGAGGATGGACTGTAATCTGTGAGATGAAATTAACTCTTTCTTTCCTCTCCCATGTTGGTTTTGGTCCCGGTGTTTATCACAGCAACAGAAAACGAAGTAGATCAAGGGCTAAGCAACTATGGACCCATGCCTCTGGAACCACACACCCAAATAAACCTCCTCTTACAAGCTGCCAACCCCAGAAAGCTCACTAACACAAGCACCGTCCTTGAAACCCAGCAAGTCAAGGTCGGACACTGGCCTACCATTGACTAGACACATTTCTTCCTTCAAGTCAATTTCTTTTCATGAAGTCCAGGATTAACAACAATTTTTTTTTTTTTTTTTGAGACAGAGTTTCCCCGTGTATCCTTGGCTGTCCCGGGACTCGATTTGTGCTGAGATTAAAGGAGTGTGCCACCACTCTTAATTCAAGAGTCCTGAGGGCCAAGTGTGGGAGATGAGCACAGATGGTTACTCTGTTGGACTTGGTGCTCATGGCTGGCTCCTTCTGTGCACTCATCCATGTCCTGGGTGAAAGGATGAACGGCGCTGGTTGGTCGGTGGAAAAGTAACGGGCCATGGCTACCAGAGTTAGCATGGGCTTTATTAGAAAGAAGGGGGGATAAGAGGGAGAAGCCAGGCCTGGCAGGGGAGGGAAGCGGGGAGCAGAGCAGAGAGCAGAGAGGAAACAGAAAGAAGGGGTGGGGGTCCGTGTCCGGCTTTTTAAGGTGGGGACACAGTCACCCACGCCCCCGATGATGTAAGACATTAGACCCGAAAGAGTGAGAGCAGGATCCTAACACTGGGTAATGGCCATCAAAGTGAAGGTAGGGTCTTTGAGTGGTCGCACGCATCTCGCAGATCATCACGGTCCCTGTCCTTGTTGGTTTTAACTGTCAACTTCCCACAGTCTAGAGTCAGCTGAGAAGGGAGTGGAGTTTCAAGTGAAGGGTTGCCTAGCTCAGATGGACCTGTGGGCATGTCTGTGGGGACGGTCTGGACTGATAATTAATACAGGAGACCCAGCCTACTGTGGGTGACACCATTCCCTTGGCAGGTGGTCCTGGATGGAACCAGAAAGCTAGCTATGCATGGCCTTTCGAGCAAGTCAGACAGCAGCATGCCTCCTTGTTTTCCTCTTCAAGACCCTGCCTGGGTTCCTGGTCTGACGTCCCTCGAGGGGTGACTGTGATTCGAAAGGATAAGCCAAACAAGGCCTTCCCTCCCTGTTGCTTTTAGTCACTGTTAAACAGCACTGTGACAGAGAGGAAAGGAAAGATATCTTTCTCAGGCTGAACCACCTAGGCCTGTAGTCTGGATCTCAGATCCAAGGCTTTCTCGTCTGCGCAGGACGGCCCCACAGGCCTAACTGTGATGCCTGTCTCGCTACGTCCTCAGGGAACAGTCTCGCTACTTGGTCACCATTCGGGGTTTCTGGAATCTCTGTGCCTTTGTGGTCTTCGGGACAGGTGGGCAGCTGACCTGGCTGTAGTCCTGATAGAGGGAAGGATGGCATGAGGGTGGTGGGCTAGACTCAAGAGTCCCTGTGGGGCAGGAGACTGGGGTTCTTTGGGACTCAGCCCAGAAGAGCAGCAAGTGGGCTCTTAGGCACAATATATTTCCTGTCAAGATCATTTGTCATGGTGGGGATGGGGGTGGGTGGGGGGTGGGGAGAAGCTCTCTTCAAAGCTAACCCCTGGCCCACAGAGCAAGTGTGTGTCTGTCCTTGACCACCTGGTAGCACTCACATAGGACCTGGTTTATTATCTAGTCCTGGGGATTCTCCTGAAATCCTTAGGCCTGCCTGTCTCTTTGCCAGGTGTGGCTGCGCACGCCTCTAATCCCAGCACTCAGGAGGCATAGATAGGCAGATCTCTGAGTTTGAGGCCAGCCTGGTCTACAGAGTGAGTTTCAGTCTAGCCAGGGATACATAGTGAGAAGCTGTGTTAATAACAAACAAAAACCCGTCTCTTCTCAGGCTGTCCTTGTCACTCCACCTACCCCAATCCACTATAAGCTCCACACCTTGTTCATTCTACTTGTCTCCCCGGCTGCCTGCAGGGCTTGTGGCCCGCAGGCCTTCCTCTGTACCCTCTGCAGACATCTGCGTGGGCGACTTCCTCAGAGCCGGCCATTCCTGCCCCATCCCAGTTCCTTCTCCCCTTGAACTCATATCTTTATCTTCCTCGTCTGCTTCCTTTTCTGTCACTTTTCCCTGTTAGAACTTAAGTTGCAAAGAAGTCGGGTTTCTTTTTTCTTTCTTTTGATTTATTATGTATACAGTGTTCTGTCTCATGCTAGACGAGGGCACCAGATCTCATTACAGATGGTTGGGAGCCACCATGTGGTTGCTGGGAATTGAACTCAGGGCCTCTGCAAGAACAGCCAGTGCTCTTAACCGCTGAGCCATCTCTCCAGCCCAGAAGTCGGGTTTCTTCTGTGTGCTTTTCTTAGTGTCCCAGTCAGGGGGAACGCTGTGGGTAGTGACATCCCTAGGCACGTGGTCCTGGGTGTATAAGAACACAGACTGAACAAGCCAGGGAGAGCAAGGCAGCAAAGAGCATCCCTCCATGGTCTCCACTCCCTGCCCCGACTTCCCTTCATAATGGATTGTGACCTAAGAGTGAGTTCTAAGCTGAATCAACCCTTTCCTCCCCAAGGTGCTTTTGGCCATGGTATTTATCACATCAGTAGAAAGCAAATAGAATACCAGCTGCAGTCCAATGCACCCGGGCACTGAGTCCATGTTCACAGGTGCCTGACACATCACTCAGTGGTTGGCAGCGCCCTTCCATCCAGCTGGAGAGGCTGGAGGCTGTGCTGGTAAGTTGCTTGTATGTGATGATCATCACTAGAATTTTAACTGCTGAGCCATCTGTCTAGCCCTGTGGGACATGTTAGGATCCTTATTGGTATCTCATCAAAGCCAGTTGTTGGAGCCAACAGAGGAGCCTGAGAAGGCTTAGGGACCCCGTTCCTCCTGCCATGCTGTGATCTGGAACTTAAAACAGGATTGTCAATGACTTTATATCATAACCTATAATTAGTTTCCCCACAAATCAGTTTCTTCTAGGTTTGCTTTTTATCCCCCCCAAGACAGGGTTTATCTGTGTAACAGTCCTGATTGTCCTGGAACTCGTTCTGTAGACTAGGTTGGCCTCGAACTCACAGGGATCTGCTTGTCTCTGCCTCCTGAGTGCTGAGATTAAAGGTGTGCACCACCACGGCCTGGAGGCTAATTCCCAGTGAGAAGGTACAGGGCTCTTCACAAACACATGGGTTTGACTAGCTGTCTTCAAACCCTGGGACTCCTGTCCCATGGCTAGGCTCACTAAAATCTGCACCACTAAGATTTCAGCTTACCAGAATTCTCAGCCTTCCTAACGCTGCCACCCTTTAATACAGTTCATGTTGTGGTGACCCCCCCTGCCCCGCAACGATAAAAATTATTTTCGTTGCTACTTCATGACTGTTTTTGCCATAGTTATAAAGCATAATGTAAGTATCTGTGTTTACTGATGGTCTTTGGAGACCCCTGTTAAAGAGGCGAGACCCACAGGTTGAGAAACACTGCTCTACACCATGCCAACTCAGTCCCTTACAAATGAGTTAGGGAAGAAAGGCCAGACATTCTCCTTAGTAGTTACGACTGCATAAGCAAACAGACCTGGCTGTGTGAGCCACCCCAGCTCCAGCCAGCTCTACTGCCCCTCAGGTGACCCTATCTGGCCTATGAAATTCCACCACAGCTGCTGACATTCCCCACCCACATTCTCAAGACAGAACCTTAACTGCAGCCAACTTACTTTTATTTATTTCTAAAGATTTATTTATTGCTGGGCGGTGGTGGCACATGCCTGTAATCCCAGCACTCGGGAGGCAGAGGCAGGTGGATCTCTGTGAGTTCGAGGCCAGCCTGGTCTACAGAGCTAGTCCAGGACAGGCACCAAAACTACAGAGAAACCCTGTCTCGAAACACCCCCCCCCCAAAAAAAAGATTTATTTATTATGTATCATGTTCTGCCTGCATGTATGCCTACATGGCATGTATGCCTGCAGGCCAGAAGAGGGCACCAGATCTCATTACAGATGGTTGTGAGCCACCATGTAGTTGCTGGGAATTGAACTCAGGACCTCTGGAAGAGCAGCCAGTGCTCTTAACCTCTGAGCCATCTCTCCAGCCCCCAACAGCCTTTTATTAATGAAAGGTTTTCTTATTTTTGAAAAATTTATTCATTTTATGTGTTTTGCTCCAGTTTGTTTTGTTGTTGTTTTTTTTTTTTATAAACACCCCCCCACCCCACACACACACAGCTGAGGACCAAACCCAGGGCCTTGCAAGCACTCTACCACTGAGTTAAATCCCCAACCCCTCCAGTTTGTTTTTTGTCTGAGAGTCCTCTGTCCTTCTACCAGGTGGGTCCTAAGGATCAGTCTCAGGCTGTCAGGTTTTGGGCGCCTTTACCCACTGGGCCATTGTGCTGGCCCTCCACCTTAGTTTTTGAAGCAGGATGTTTCAGTGAACCCAAGATCACCAATCTGACTGGATTAGCTGCCCAGGGAGTTCCAGGGATCTGTTTGTCTTTGTATTAGCCCCCCCCCCCCCCCGCCCCGAGTTAGACACATGCCAACACACACACACACACCACACACACACACACACACACACACACACAGCTTTTACATGGGTTCTGGGGATCTGAACTCAGGTCCTCAACTCTTTTGTGTTGGGCTCTTTACTGACTGGGCCGTCTCCCGTCTCCCCAGTCCCAACTGTCTTTTAAAGATGCTGCCTAGGCACCCAGGCTTCTTAGGGCATCATTGGTTGGGAGTTAACCCTTGACAGCCCCATGGTGCCCGACAACTAAGATCGGCCCTGAATGGGCTGCAGGTTGGAAGGGACTCACAGGCTGGCCATGCACCATTTTTTAAATATAACATTTATTGCTTAGATGGTTTGATACAGAACAGCTTTCTTTTCATTCTGAATTTGGAAGTTCTATACAATCGAGTACAAAGAGGAACAAAAGTACCAAAACCAAACTTGTGATTCTGTTCATGTGGCATAAACCAGTTTTGTATATGACATGTAGCAGCAGTTTTTAAGTTCCCTTTAGAAAAATATGAATTCTACAGTTATTATTGTTTCCTGTTTAATGCATGGGCTGAAATCATTAGGATCAACTTCTTGAGGAAAGAGAGAAGAAAGAAAGAGACGATCGTAGGATGAGCTATCTGAAATCGGCATCCGGCTCACGGAGGCGCCCAGAGCTGCCGGGAGAAACCAGCCGCACTGGGTCTCTTTGTTTTGCTTTCACAGCCAGGTATTTTATGTAGTGATTGAATCTCAGCATTGTGTCCATTAAAGAGAAAAATAAAAACAAAACAACAACAAAACAACAACAAAATAACCAAGAAAAAATTTGCACCTCAAAATTTTTTCAGACAATCCATATATATATATACATATATAATATATATATATTTGTAAAAGCCCTGAGGAGAAAGAGAATCAAACAAAATGTCTAGAAACAAGTTAGCTGGACATGCAAACTAAGCTATGATTCACCCAGCGTTTCAACAAATCACAAATTTCACAGTTTAATATGGCAGGAGGAAGGCGGGGCAGGACGACCAAGTAATACATCTCTCAATCTCACTAATAAAATGTGGCAAGACCTTATTGACTATGAAGGAATCGATCAGACTACATAAAGCTTTAAATCAATAGTGATCATTGCGAGCTGCAGCCCTGGCTGCGGCCGCTGCTGGGAACCATCATCCCCTGGTACATCTTACCACAGCGTAGAGCTCAGTCATGGCTTCCCCACAGTATCACTAGTTTAGTGTGGAGAGTTGCAAAGAAAAACAAAACACAAGAAACCCCAAATAATAACAATGAAAATAACAATTGTAATAATAATAAAAAACAACTAAGGGATGCAGGAGCTGGCTTTAACTTAGAAGACCATGGGGTCATTGGTTCTGATTTCTCTCTACAGTAAATAAAATCTCAATTTTAAACTGGTTCATACATCCCTAATACAGTTAAAAAATCATATATACCTCAACATTTTTTTCATATGCAAATATATCACTTTTCATCATCTCTAGAATATCTATCTTCCATTGAAGTCAGGGTGGTCGGATTTTAGCCACTAGAAACTGGTGGACAAAAGGGTACGCATGTCTCAGAGCCAGAGGAGCATATAGAGCCACAGGGTGAGGGGAAGAAGCGGAGCAGAGGCAGACCTCTCCTAAGGAAGTCTCGAGGCTCTGCAGGCAAGGGACAAGCACAGGGCTCTAGTAGCAGTGTGGCTTGGGCATCCTCGGTCTCCGCTAAAGGACAGGTTGCTGAACAGAGGTCAGCTACAGTAGGGGCCTTTTTTTTTTTTTTTTTTTTTCTTTTTGCTAATGAGGGACATCTACTGCCTGTATAGAACACTCAGGAATAAAAGGAACCTTGCCTTTGTGCACTGGGGGATTGGGCAGTTAGGAAGTGAAAAGCGCTGCTCTCTCCAAGCAGCGACCCCACACTGCAGGAAGGTGCAGGAAGACAGCCCACTCGTCTAAACCTTGCACACGCAGTTCAGGTCATTACCAGCAGTAGTATCTCATTGCTTTTCAAACGACAGTAGCACAGCTGGGGGGAGGCTGGGGCCCGGCGCAGCAGGCAGACTGGGATGCCTTGCATGCTGACTCTGAGGTGCCCCAGCTGGGGGAAGGCTGGGGCCCGGCTCAGCAGGCAGACTGGGATGCCTGGCACGCTGACTCTGAGGTGCCCCAGGTGTGGCCTGGACATGTGCATCCTGGTCCTCTCTGAGCCACTCCTGGGCCATGCTTGGAGGACCGACCACTCCTGGCCCTGCTGGCTTCTACAGTCACGGAAGAAAGGCTTGTCTGAGTACAGCAGAAGAGCCATCACTGATGTGCCAGCAAAAGCTTCAGGCACACATTATGCGGGGACCAGGCGGCAGTGCAGGTCTCCCAGGACAAATATTGCCCATTTGTTTCTGCTGAATGCAGAGCCCAGCAATATGATGAACTAATAATAATAATAACAATAACAATAATAATATTAATAACATATCGAATGGGAGAAGGGAAAATCAATGTATGACATACAGGTATGTCCTCCTTAGGTTACGCTGTTGAGGAGGCCATTCTTCTCTGTAAATTAAGAATTTGAACAGTAACCATTTCTAACACGGAGAAAGTGGAGACACGTGAGGTTGAAGCTAGAATCTTTCCTGGCTTTGGCTCACACCACACTGGAACTCTGCATCGACCACATCCATGGCTCCTCCACCAGGTGACCCAGAGAAAAAGGTCTAGCTTAGAAATCAGCCTCCCACCCTCTTCCCTTCGGTCATGTATATGAAATTCACATCATTTTCTTCCAGTTATTGGCTACGGGGATCCAAGGGTTAGGCTTTCTTCTTCTGTTTCCAGCTCACAGAACAAACAGTACTATCCCAGGTTCACAAAAACAAGCTCAAACACACCAATACAAAAGGTAATGTTAATGCTTAAATGAAGAGATACTCCCAACAATTCATTAAAATATTTGTTTTGTTAAAACGCCACTGGGGGGGGAGGGTCACACCCACGATGACATGGGAGGACCCATAAGTAGTTAAGGCACTGGAGGCCGCCGTACTGGGGCCGGGAGCATGTGCACTGAGTAAGGCTATGGCACGAGCTGGTTGGCTGCACTGCCTGTCTCTCTCTCTTGCCCTCTTTCTGCTCTCTCTCTCTCTCCAGACAGCTGAAGGACACTGAGAAAATCTTGTGAAATCTCTATTGGGGAGGCTCTGCTAGCTTTGTCTGTGTGCTGATGGGGACGGGACAAGCTGTCACTCCATCCCCAGGAGCTGCGAGGCACTGTCAGGGGCTGCCAGGATTGGAGCAGGCCTCTTGGCGCACAGCTCCAACAAGTCTTGCACGAGGGCTGCTGGGCTCTCGGGGTCTCTTTCACCTGGAGACGCCTGCTCCTTGGGGGTGCTGTGGCCAGGCTGAGCTGCCCGTTCTGCTGCAGCCTTCTCCTCCTGGCTACAATCCTTCCCCGCACTGGCCAAGTTCTCTTTCCGGCTCCTGGTGATGGCCACGTGGTTGCTGGTACTGGGAGCTGCGTCAGCCTCGTTCTCTGAGACAGGGTTGTTAGCACTGTGGGTGGACTCGTCCTCACTGTCCTCCTCAGCCCGCTCGTCCTTGTCACTGTCTTTCCCATGGTGCTTGCTGTGCCTGGCTTTCTGGTGGATCCGCTGGTGTCGAACGAGGCTGTGCTTCAGGGTGAAGGTTCTCTCACAAGTCTGACACTTGTACGGCCTTTCTCCTAAGCGCCAAGAGAAGGAAAAATGAGATGTCTGTTAGCATGAAGGCCACTGGTTCCCAGCTCCCTGCTCTACACAAATGCTGCATCCAGATGTATGTAAACTAAATAAACCTCGCTGCGCAGGGAAAGCCCTCTTATTTGTCCAAACTGGCAAGACTGGGGGTCACATTCTTCCTCCTGCTCCTCTCAACCTAAGTCTTCTACACACTGATCTTCAAAGAATCCCAGAAGCAAAGAGTCCTGCAGAAGGACTGAATGGTCCTCGCCCAGGCTCTGCAAGGCCAGCAACAGCCCCTCACTCAAGGCACAAGAAGGTGTAGTTGCCGCCCCCCGCCCCTCCCCCCCCCACGCCCCATGCCCCATAGCTTGCAAAAATCAAGCTGCCACAGCTGGGAACATCTCTGGCCAGAACAAAGTATCACGTAGAGCCCATGACTGTGCCAAGGCCGCTTGTGGTGGGGGGCATGGAGTGTGAGATCTGGACAAGGGTGCTTTCTTTGAGGGATGGTGGAGGAAGGATGTTTCTATCTTTTGGCTTCATGTTCTACCCAGGTCTCTCCTCTCTCTCTCTTCTCCCTCCCTCCCTCCTCCCACCCCCCCTCTGGTAAAATAACAGGACCTTCTTTGGACGTTGCAGCACCAGCCCTACAGGTGGCAGGCTAAGTGCCACAAGGGACAAGGATGTGCCCA
>CABHPR010153303.1:5822-16979 GCA_902168415.1 Peromyscus melanophrys
ACACACACACACACACACACACACACACACACACACACACACACACACATCAAGCAGACTCCACAATCTGAGACCCAGGGAATTAATTCAGAAGCCAGTTCCCTCTCAAAGAGAGAAGACTATTGACTAAGTGCCCCAGCACAGGGAAGACATCTTCCCATGAGGCAGAGAAAGCCACTGGGTATGACGAAGGCAGCCTGAGCTTCTGCTCTCTACTCCTCAGGGACCTGTGACCTCCCCCAACATCACTGAGGGTCCCACAGTCGGGACACCCAGACCCACTCTGGCTACCGCTAAAAAGGAGGGAGGCTTCATAGGAAAGCTGAACTGGGAAGGTAGGGAGCCAGAGGGGACCCCAAGTGACACAGAGCAGCTCTTCTACAGGGAGTACCCAGATTCTTTCTCCAGGCCTTGGAAGCTGAGACCAAAGTCAACTACAGCCATTGACCCCTGGTGCTTCCCGGCTTTTAGCTCTTTGTTTCGCCCGCCACCTTCTCCCGTGGCTTCCCTCCCTCCCACTGTGGTCCTCTGGGTTCTAGGCATCGACGACACAGCAGAATAGTAGAGAGTGGGGTCCTGCCGGCTTGGGAAGTCATTGTCCAATACAGAAGATCCCCTGGTGCAGTAAAATGGTCCTTCTCCCCTGCCTCCTCCTCAGCTTGTAAATAGATACCTGTGTGGGGCCAAACCCTGGCTTGGGCTAGGTAGCTAGGGTGTGGCTCCCAAGACCAGCAGCAGGGGGCGGGCCTGTGGGCGTGGCAGACGCAGTTTACCCTCAGAGAGCAGCGCCCACTGTCCCTCCATCCAGAATGAGAACTATTTTTACAGAGGGAGGATAGCCTAATGCAATTAGTGTGGCCAGTTCCTGGCACCTGCCTGTAGCATCCACCTCATCTCACATGCTGCTGCGTGAGGGAGAGCCACAGGTCCAATGTTCGCTGGGCCGCTCAGCTGCAAGACACACCCTGCTCATGGTTCTGTGCACTCAGCCACATGGATGCTGGCGTTGCGGGGCCAGTCCCCAGCCTCACGGTCCAGCCTGCTCTCAACACGTCCTTTAGAGGGTGGTCACCACACCCTGGACGGTTCGGTAAGCTCAGAGCCAGCCTCTGTCTGTGTGTGTGTGTGTGTGTGTGTGTGTGTGTGTGTGTGTGTACAGGGCTGCTTACCTGCAATGGGTAGCTCTCTGTGATATTGTGTATGGATCCATTAAAATCATGTGATCATGGGACTGGAGAGATGCCTCATCAGTTAAGAGAACTTACTGCTCTTGCAGAGGACCCAAGTTCAGTTCCCAGCACCTATTCACACTGGGTGGCTCACAACCACCTATAAATCCCACCCAGGGGCACCTGTATGCATGTGGACCCCCCCCCACACACACACATACACCCACTCCCTCAACACACACATATACACATACTTTTACGACAAAGCTTTTAAATCACATGACCAAAGAACATTTGGGGATGTGTCTTAATTGACAGAATGCTTCACAGTGTGCCCAAAGCCCTGAGTTCCATTCTTCACACCACATAAACCTAGTGTGGTGCCCTGTGCCTGTGCTCCCAGCACTTGGGGCACAGAAGCGTGAGGCTCAGAGGTTCAAGGTCATCCTTGGCTACATAGTGAGTTCTAGGTTAGCCTGGAGATTCTGTTTTCTTTTTTTTTAACTGTTGACAGAGTTGAGAGGAGACGGTGTCATGGGTGGTGTTATTTCATGCGCATGTGGTTTTTTTGGTAACCCTCAATTTTCATATTGTGAAGACAAGATCCTCTTGTGATCAAGAGGGAAAACGTCATAACGAAAGGCCCAAACAGATGTGGTTGGCCACTGGGTGGCCATCCTGCTGCCCCTTTCTGCAAGCAAACTGCTGGTCACAACCATTGCTCTAGTGGCACACACTTGGCTCAGGGTGGGAAACAGAGCAGAGAGCCCATGGATTTGGAACCTATCCTCTCCTCTCTGACCCCCAAGGACAGCAGACATGGTGGGCTCACAGCTCATCATGGCCTGGTGTCCCCAGCATGACCCCATGGGTGCCTGCTGCCAGGCCTCTGTGCTGAGCTGGACTCCAGCCTGACTTTTCTGACTAGACCAGCTGTTTTCTGGGCCCGGCAACGGCAGAGTGTGGCACTTGTAGGTTTGGCTGGACACTCAGGGCCCAACCCTCATCTGGAAAAGGTGTCTCCTGCCATGAGGGTCAGGACCTATCCGTTATTATTTAGGTCTTGGGATGTAGCACCCGACCTGGTAGACACAGGTTCCTGACCCAGCCACGGTTCCCAGTGCTGACTTCACAAGGCCACTGGTAGTAGTGTCCTGAGGCACCTGAAGTCACACCTGTGGTCATTGCTACCCCAGCTGTGTGACCTTATATGTGTCCTTTTGAGGACTGTTGTGGACAGTAGGCAGAGTTTTTCTTTGAGACCATAGGCTCCTAAATAACCACACAGAGACTTAATATTAATTATAAATGCTCAGCCAATAGCTCAGGCTTGTAACTAACTAGCTATTACAACTTAAGCTAACCCATATTTCTTATCTACACTCTACCATGCGGCAGTACCTTTTTTCAGCACAGCATGTTTATCTTGTTTCTCTCTACTTCTCCTTTTTACTCCCATGACTCCGCCTTCTTCCCCTCACTCTTCCCCCCTCCCATAAGTCTCACCTAACCTTTTGCTGTCTTGCTATTGCCAGTCGGCTCTTTATTAACCAATGAGTAATACTAATACAGTGTCCGAAAAGATTGTTCCACAACAATGGACCTGTTGCCCCCCATATACTCCTTCCCTAACCCCAGTAAAATAGGAGATAGGAATAAGCCCACATTTGTGCTGTGAAATTGCTTTAGGAGATAAAAAGTGTGTTGTGAGTTGTTTTATTGTCAAAATCCATTCAGAGGCTAGGGATGTGAGTTGGTAGAGTACTTGCTTAGCATACTCAACGTCTTGGGTTTCATCCCTAGAACCATATGTACTGGGCACAGAGACGGCACACCTGTAAATTCTCTACCCTTGGAAGATGGATGCTAAAGGATCAGAAGTTCAAAACCATCCTCACCCACTGTAGCCGAATTTCTAAGTGGTCATATTAAATAAAGAACACGGAACCAAATGTAGGGGTGAAAGCCTTAGAGATCAGGGAAATAGTGAGAGCCACCAACCACCTTACCTCACCAGCTCTGTAGCTTCCAAAATGCAAGTTACTTCCTGTCTACCCACGCCTTTATTGTCTTGCTTTTCTGCCCTCTCATTGGCTATCTTAGCCCAGCTACCTCACTTCCTCTTCCTACACAGCTCTGTCACGTTCTGTCTGTCTGTACAGACCTCCAGGTCTCTATGGTTGGTACTGGGATTAAAGGCATATGTCACCACGCTTGGCTCTGTTTCCCAGTGTGGACTTGAACACACAGAGATCCTGCCTGCTAAGGGATTAAGGGTGGGTGCTGCCTGACTTTGTGTTTACTATAGTGGCTGGCTTTCCTCTGACCTCCAGGCAAGCTTTATTATTATTATTATTTTAAATTTATTTAACTTCATTTTATGTGTATTGGTGTGAAGGCCCCCTGGAACTGGAGTTACAGACAGTTGTGAGCTGCCATGTGGGTGCTGAGAATTGAACCCGGGTCCTCTGGAAGAGCAGGCAGTGCTCTTAACTGTTGAGCCATCTCTCCAGCCCCAGGCAAGCTTTATTAAAGCACAAATAAAATGTCACCACATTTCAGCACAAATAAAATATCACCACAACCCACATATCAAATTTGAGGCCAGCCTGAGCTACACATGTCCCTGTCTGTCTCAAAAACAAAACAAAACAAAAACATCCTGGCAGTCTGAGGAATTAAAGAAAAATCAACTACTTCTCGAGTGTGCTACCCACTGACTGTGTGTGCCTTCCTCTGAATTCAATTCCTCCAGCAAAGTGGAAAAGCGGGAGACTGTGGGCCTGTGTCCAAGGAACTTGGTCTCCCTTTAAAAAATAAAGTATTTGGAGGGTCTGGCGGTGGCACACGCCTTTAATCCCAGCACTCGGGAGGCAGAGGCAGGCGGATCTTTGAGAGTTCGAGGCCAGCCTGGTCTACAGAGCGAGATTCAGGAAAGGCACAAAGCTACACAGAGAAACCCTGTCTCAAAAACCAAAAATAAACAAACAAACAAACAAACAAACAAACAAACAAATAAATAAATAAAGTATTTGGATGACAGCCATTTTCTTCCTGTTAGTCACGAAGAGTGGCATTAGGCAAGGGCTCCAGGGAGCTGCGGGGTGGATGGGTGGGGGTGGCTGTGGATAGGGGAGGGTGGGGGGGGCTGAGGACGGAGTGGGGGCACTTTTTCTTTCCTACAGGTTGCAGGACTCTGACACAGCGCTTTTCTTTCATTGGGCCTGATTTCCTCCCAGCACAAAGGACAATGACTCCTACCATTGTGAGGTTGTGGGGAGAATCAGAGGTGACAGTGTGTGTGTGTGTGTGTGTGTGCCTGACTCAGTCACCAGGAGAAACTCCAATGTGAGGAAGTGAACTAAGTGTTGAAAAGTTTCTTTCAGCTGGGCATGGTGGCACATGCTTTTAATCCCAGCACTCAGGAGGGCAAGGCCAGCCTGTTCTGCATAGTGAGTTCCAAGACTATGTAGAATTCCGGGGCTATGTAGAAAGGCCTGGTCTCAAACAACAACAACAACAAAATAATAAAATAATAAAAATAGCCAGGTGGTTGTTGGTGGTGGCATGCACCTTTAATCCCAGCACTTGGGAGGCAGAGGCAGGTGGATCTCTGAATTTGAGGCCAGCCTGGTCTACAGAGTGAATTCCAGAATAGTGAGGGCTACAGAGAAACCCTATGTCAAAACAAAACAAAACAATAATAGTAGTTTTTATCTCATTTAATTAAGTTGCTTATGGACATATATATTGTTTTTAGTATATGTGCTTGTTAGGTATTTGGCGGCGCTCTTACCCTGCGAGGAACTGTCACGAAACACGACAGAATCCACTAACGAGAGTTTTAATAAGATAAGAGAGAGAGACAGGTATGCTCAGGCCTGTTGAAAGGACACGTGCATAAAGGCTGGGTGGTACCTGCGTACACAGTCCCATGTGGCTACTCCACGCATGCGCGTAGATCACATGGTTGCACTGCGTGCTTTACACAACCATGCAAAGCCACGGGGTCCTGGTCACTGGGGATGTTTTGATCCGGAAATGGCTATTTACCCATTTATTGGCTAGGCGGAAGTGTCTAGGTCCACTGGGCATGCCCAACCGTGGGGGCGTGTTGTGAATCTATCACTACTGCGGAAGCAAGCACCATATGTATTGTTTATATTTTTATTGTACTTATTTATTTGTTTGTTTATTTGTTTATTTATTTATGTGCACTTTTGCTGATTAAGTCTCACCATGTAGCTTTTGCTAGTATAGAACTCACTTTGTAGACCAGGTTCAAATTCACAGAGATCTAACTGCCTCTGCCTCCCTCCAGAGTGCTGGGATTAAAGGTTCGTGCCACCACACCAGGTGAGTTACTTTATCTTTAAAATTTAAATAGGCATGCATCCTGGAGCTGTTGTGAAAGGTCAGTATGATGATCGCAATAGCTACTGTTGAATTATTCTGGTATCTTCTAGGCACAGAGGTTAAGAATGCAGAGAATGGCCAGGTGGTGGTGGCACACGCCTTTAATCCCATCATCACTCGGGAGGTAGAGCTAGGCAGATCTCTGTGAGTTCGAGGCCAGCCTGGTCTACCGAGCGAGATCCAGGTCAGGCTCCAAAACAACACAGAGAAACCCTGTCTTGAAAAAACAAAAAACAAACAAACAAACAAACAAAAAATGCAGAGAATGTTGGTATAGTGTTTAGCCAGCATGCAGGAGGCCCTGGGTTCCATCCCGAGCACTTTATAAACTGGGCATGGTGGTGCCCACTTGTAATCTCAACACTCAGGATGGGGAGGCAGAAGGGTCAGAAGTTTAAGATTTGCACAGGGAATTCAAGGCTAGCCTCGGCTATGTGAGCCTCTGTGGATAGATGAATAGACAGTTGATGGATGACAGAGGGACACATACAGAGACAGAGGATGGGAATGCAGATGGTAGGGAGATAAAGATGATTCTGATCAAAGCGCCGTGGGCCTGTGAAGGGGCTGCTGCTGGCCCTCTCCTGCCCTCCCCCTCGTTTCCTCGATTCCTGTGGCTCTTAAGCTTGGGAAGAGTCCCATATGAAGCTGTCCTTGTCACTTTCTCAATGAGACTGTCTCAGACAGAGATAGAGATAGTGTGTCCTTGGGCTTTGACACCATCCTGGCGCCTACCCTAGCCCAGAGAACTTGTGGGTGGCCAAGCAGCTTAAGGTCAGGGCTCAGAAATGGTCACCAGAGGGTCACAGGGCTGGCTTTGGTGGTCACTGCCATCTGGGGGCCTTTGTGAGGTCCAGAGCTCCCCAGGTACCCCTTCGTCAACCTCAGACTTTCCTTGGAAGTCTCCAGGCACACCTGCCTGGTAGGTGTGGGAGGATGTGTGAGCTGGGGCAGCAGAGCCCTCCCATCCATTCCCTTCATGTCACGTGGTGACCGCCCAAGTGTCCTCACACTTCTGTGCTTCCCGGGCCCCACTCCAGGATTAGACCTGCCCTGTAACTAAAAACCTTCCCGAGAGTCCCGTGGGTTAAGGTGGCCTAGATGGTCCTGTTCCTCACAGGGCAGAAGAGTGGAGCCTGGCCAAGAGCCCTGTGAGCCTAGGGAGGAGGCAAGACCCACCTTGGGGGACCTCCCTGACCCCGGATCCTGGAGGGCCTGTCTGGGCTATCTCTTCTTTGAGAAGAAGGAAGCCCTGGGGCCTGTGGTTCCTACTCCAACCCGGGCCACCACCGCTGTCATTGTTTCCATGGACCGTAGGGTCTTTTTCCAGATACGATTTTTTTTCTTTTAGGTTTTTTGTTTTATTTTGTTTTTTGAGACAAGGTTTCTCTGTGTAGCCCTGGCTGTCCTGGAACTCACTCTGTAGCCCAGGCTGGCCCAGAACTCACAAAGATCGCCCTGCCTCTGCCTCCCGAGTGCTGGGATTAAAGGCGTGCGTCACCACCACTGGGCTCAGATACAGCTTTAAATGATAAGAGAAGGAAGGAGAGGTGTTAAGATCTGCGGAGGCAGGAGCCAGGAAGGCAACTCAGGTGGCCAGTGCACAAGAATGGTGAGGGTCGCACCTGCTCTCCCCAGCCCCGCCCCCGCACAGCCCCTGCAGAACACCCAATAATCAGTTTTGTTGAGGGCTTGAGGCTGGCCCTCAGCACTGGAGTCTGCCTTCTGTTTGGGAGGTGGAGAAGCCCTGACTGTGGACAGTGAGTAATGGTGAATCAGGATATACACAAGGACCCAGGGAACACCCCTAGGCGGAGGGTGGGAACCCCTGCAGCCTCGGAGCCCGGAGCTCTGTTCTCCATCCCATTAGAAAGCAGGGATTTTGAAAATTTACTTTGGGACTTTAGCAAAATTCTCTACCAAGCTTTGGTATTTTGGGGGAAGTTACTAAACACAAAGCAAAACAAAAATAAACTTCCTCCTTCACATCTGTTTACAAATTAACCTTTCTCACTTCCAAATTATAACCCTGTCTTTTTGTGTTTGACGGTACTGATTGAGGTTGGGTCTTCTCTAGTTAACCCAGGCTGGCCTCCAACTCAGTATGTGTCAGAGGATGACCTTGAACTTGTGAGCCTTCTACCTCCACTACCCGAGGGCTGGGCTTGTAGTTGTGAGTCACCTTACCTGGCCCATTCTCTCTACTCTGGCGGGGCCCTGTCACCTTAACGATCCCTCAGAGAACCAACCGCCGCATCCCGTGCTCTCAGCATGTGCTCTTCGTTTCCATTGCTCCGATTTCCTCTCATTTTTTTTTTTTAAGATTTATTTATTTATTATGTATACAGTGTTCTGTCTGCACGTATCCCTGCAGGCCAGAAGAGGGCACCAGATCTCATTACAGATGGTTGTGAGCCATCATGTGGTTGCTGGGAATTGAACTCAGGACCTTTGGAAGAGCAAGCAGCGCTCTTAACCTCTGAGCCATCTCTCCAGCCCCCGATTTCCTCTCATTTTTGAGATGGATCTTGCTATGTAGCTCAGGCTAGCTTCCAATTTATGATTCTCCTGCCTCAGCCTCCCAAATGTACCATCATGCCTCGATTTTGCATGTATTTTAAAATGTGTGTGTGTGTGTGTGTGTGTGTGTGTGTGTGTGTGTGTGTGTGTGAGAGAGAGAGAGAGAGAGAGAGAGAGAGAGACAGGGTTTCACTGTGTAGCTTTGACTGGTCTGGAACTCCATTATGTTGACCAGGCTTAGAACTCACAGAGATCTACCTGCCCCTGCCTCTCAAATGCTGGGATTATAGGCATGTGCTCCCACATCCAGCTATAAAATTTTTATGACATTTAAATTTTTGTTTATTTTTTTTTCCAAGATGGAGTTTCTCTGTGTTAACAGCCCTGGCAATTCTAGAACTCACTTTGTAAATCAGGCTGGCCTCCAGCTCACAGAGATCCACCTGCCTCTGCCTCCCTAGTGCTGAGATTAAAGATGTGCACCACCATGCCGTGCTTTGCATTTGAATTTTAAAAATTTGTTTGTATGTGGGGGGAGGGGGGCACATCCATACCACACCACATATGGTGAGGTCCGGGGACAACTTGAGAAATCTTCTTTTACCATGAGTCCCTCCTGGGGATTGAACTCAGGTTGTCTGTGCTGGTGGCAAGCCCTTTCGCCTGCTGAGCCGTCTCAGCAGCCCCTTCCCTGCATGCATTTTGTGTGTCACGTAGCCTCAGGTCCCATCCATCATCAGCTGTCAAGATTTATGTGCTGCTCGAGACTGCTGTCAACTATCCCCTGACAGACCGTCAGTTTTAGGAGTCACTTGAATTTTACAAAGTTAAAATGGAAATCATGTGTTTTTAAAGAATGTGACAGTGTCTTACAGTATAATGTCTCAGGCAGGTCTAGAACTCATAATGACCTTGAACTTCAGGTAATCCTCCTGCCTCAGCCTCTGAAGTGGGGAATCACTTTTATCTTTTCTTCCTTCTCTCCCGCACCCCCCCTCTCCCCCAGACAGAATATCTTTCTACATAGTCCTGGCTATCCTGGAACTCACTCTGTAGACCAGGCTGGCCTCAAACTCACAGAGATTCACCTGCCTCTGACTCCCGAGTGCTGGGATTAAAGGTCCCACCATGTCCAGCCTCTTTCCACGTTTTAAAGTGTGGGTTCTGGGATCAAACTCAGGTCTCCAGGTTACACAGGTATAAATAGATAAGCACATGTTAAAAATTACGATTCCAGCCGGGCGGTGGTGGCGCACGCCTTTAATCTCAGCACTCGAGAGGCTAGAGGCAGGCGGATCTCTGTGAGTTCAAGGCCAGCCTGGGCTACCAAGTGAGTTCCAGGAAAGGCGCAAAGCTACACAGAGAAACCCTGTCTCGAAAAACAAAAAAAATTACGATTCCTAGCCTGGAGAGATGACTCACCAGTTAAGACTGCTGTTCTTGAAGAGAACCTGGGTTCAGATCCCACCATCTATGTCATGTGACTCACAATAGCCTATAACTTCAGCTCCAGGGGAACTGACACCCTCTTCTGGCCTCTGTGGGTACTACACACACACACACACACACACACACACACACAAACACGCCAATAATAATTTTTAAAGATGACAACTCCTATCTCCTAGTCCTCCTAGATTTATTTTTCACTACAACACTATCTTCAAGAGCTTATTATGGGTTGGGCACAGTGGTACAATGCCTTTAATCCTAGCTCTCAGGAGGAAGACACAGGTGGAGGCCAGCCTGGTCTACATAGGCAGTTCCAAGACAACCAAGGCTACATACAGAGAGCCTGTCTCAATAAAACCACACAGGGAAAAAAAAAAGATTATATGACTCATTTACTATTCATCTATTTATTTTTGTTTATGTAGAGCCAGGCCTCACTATGTTCTGGGTGTCCCTGAGTCCCTGGGCTGTCCCCAGTGGCTGGAATCACACATCTTACTGACTTTCCCTTTGAGAATGTGCATTCCAAGGTGGGGTGGCTGGAGTCTCTCTGAATCTCCAACACTAAGCTCAGTGCCTGACATACAGCAGCTACTCCGTGAATACTTGTTGATCAAACAAAAGAACTCTAAATTCTGGGTGACTGGCAGGCTATGCCCTGGGCACCAGAGGGCAGGGAGGGCAGCCGGAAGGACTCTATGCCCATCAAGGGTGCCTGCTTAGCTGGTTCCGGTGGCAGGGGGACAGGTCCTTGACAGCCAGGTGAGTTCTGGGTGAATCACCCCTAATGAGCCGGTGAGGGCCACGCCAAGCCGCTTCCCACACAGGCAACCAGCAGGTCACTGCCTGTCCCCGGGAAACTCCTCTGTGAGGAGTGAGCAGGACCCTGGGCTGGGGTGGAAGAAGTGTCCGCCTTTTGTCCGACCTCACTCATTCCTGAGTTCTGAGTTGTTCCCCCGGCTCCTCCACCCAGCCGAGCCTTGGCTCTAAAAGGAGTTTCGCTCCATCCATCCCGCACCCATGCCAGGCAAGGCCTGTTTGTCAACTATTCCAGCTGTTCCCTGAGATGGCAGAGGACCGAGGTGAGAGCATGGCAGACCCTTGGAGCCCCAAGTAGCTCCACGAAGACCCATTGGCACCCATGACCTGTCCTGGCCCTGTGATCTCTGGGAAAGGGAGTCATGGCTCCATCTGTGGCATGGGGTGAAGCCTCCTGATCTGGTGGGTGAGATCCTGGGTACACACGGGGAGGAATGTAAGTGGGCAGCCTGGCCTCTTCCCTCATACGGAAAAGATGTGAACCATGTGACAGGTCCCCGAGCAGGAGACAGGCCAGGTCACATCCCTGAGTGAACTTGGCCAGTGTGCCAGCCCTCCTTCTCTCACTGGGGCGCTTGAGGATCTCCAGCCCAGAACCTAAGTAGCCCAGCCCTCAGCATGCGGTATTGTACCCACCACACATCTACAGCTCTTGGGATCTTTGGCTGCCTAGGAAGACAGGCGCTGTGGAGCTGCAAGGGTGAGGAGACATGCTTCCTCCAGAGTTAGGACTAGCATGAATCATAACAGGGACACAAACACACACACACACACACACACA
>CABHPR010153304.1:0-22735 GCA_902168415.1 Peromyscus melanophrys
TGATGAATATACCCAAGCTTTTCCAACTGGGAATTCTAAAGCTGTGATTCAGCTTAGGCAAAGTGGTCTCAGAAGGACGTGCTTAACCATGGGAGAAACCCAGCTTTTTTTCCATCTTATCCTTTGAATGTGAAAAGACAGCTCAAGAGGGATAAGAAATTTCATGTAGTGACTAATTTCCATATGAGAACCCAGTTTAGTGGAGGTACATAGTAAGTAAAATAAGACTATGGCATGATAAAACCCAAGTATTTCCCTGTGCATGCGAAAATAAAAACTAATGTCCCAAATATATATTATAATACTTTGGACAACTCAGTTGATGCATTTCAACCTCCTCATTGGAGACATATCAAGAAACTACCCACTAGCTAGTGAGGTGACAGGTGGTTGTGTTGTCATTGGGATGGAATTCAAGGGGTGTGGTATTCTGATGAAAGATGGCTTGCTTTGAAATTCCACTGCTCATTGTTTTGTGCATTCTTGTCTACCCAGGAATGGTGGCAGAGATGTGTCCCCCTCACATGCTTCTCCTCCATTAGGTAAAGATGGAAGTGGCCTATCCACAAAAGTCACCGCAAACCTGCAATGTCATTTGACATCCAGGTCACAATTTTATTTCTGAAGCAACTTTACTCTTAGTTTCCATCATATCCCTGAATGGAACAGACATTTATAGCTCACTGCTAAGTCTCCAGTTTATAGCAGACAACTGGAGGCTGTGCAAGGCAAATGTTCTGACGCCACACAGGAAACTTCTGCAGAGTCCGCGGGAAGCTGGATGAATGGACTGCATTATGTGCCACTGAGCTGTGCGTGATTTTTGTCTGAACAAGACATATTTCCTTCTTATAGAGACACTGCCAGAGTGTATCAAGTGATGTAACCAGCTGCTCTAAAAATATCTGAAGTAAAACAACAGAGGGTCCAGTTAAAGGTATAATGCAAAAGATACTTAACATGTCTTATAATCCAGCTCAGGATTAAGATCAGAAAAGTAGAGAAAAATAGAAACATGGGGGGGGGGGAGGATTGTATCTATTTGAGTAATGTTGGTATTGCTAACACTTTAAATTTAATTTTTTGAGTCAAGAGGCATTATGGAAAATACGTTATCATGTACTGAGTCCTGGCATGAATCTGCCACCGGCTCACTGTGGCCTCGTCCAGTTCTTTATTCTCTCTGATTCCCCTTATTCTCTGGCTGATTGCAATGGTTAAACAAGAAATGATATAAAGAATGGCACAGATTATAAACACCGTGTGCCCACGTAAGTCCACAGAGTGCACTGATTTTTATTTGTATTATCGAAACCATGTACTTCTAAAATCAGCTTCTCAAAAGAAAGGGATCTGTTAAGGTTTTCCTATCATATTTATATTTGGTTTTCTACTGGGGTTCCTCAGACTGTCTGTTAGGAAGAAGTCTTTAACAGACTGTAATTTCTCCTGTGTCATCAATTTTCTTTCAGAGGTCAATTTTGCAGCATTATGAAATTGCTGTGAGAGTTTCCAACACTTTCTCTACTACTGAGCAGCCACTGTCTGTGAACCAACAGCAGTCTTGCATGCTGCTCTGAGGGCACTCATGTTGCTGGTACCCGTTGGCTTTTTTTTTTTTTTTTTTTTTTTGACATCTGTTGCTCAGCATCCATGTCCCTGTGGGAACTGTTCCTCCTCCACTCCATATGTCTCCAGTGAGGTTCCAAAGTGGAGGACCTTGCCCCTTCTGAAGACAGGGTAGCTCTATCATGGTCCTGGCAGGAAACAGATGGCACCCTCAAAGTGGGAAACATGAGGACTGTTTGATAGGAGTGTTTCCATGGTGGGGGGGCAGGGTTATAGAAACCAGAGCTAGTGCATCACTCAGGTAAGGAACAGCAGAGTATTGCTGCTTCCACTAAACTTAACGCAAGGGAGGTGTCTTAGTTAAGGTTTGTGTGGCTGGCTGTGAAGAGATACTATGACCAGGGTAACTCTTATTAAAGAAAATATTTAATTGAGATGGCTCTCTTACAGTTTCAGAGGTTCAGTCCATTATCATCAGGATGGGGAACATGGTGGTGTGCAAACAGATGTGGTGCTGGAGCTGAGAGTGCTACATCTTGCAGGCAACAGGAAGTTCACTGACTGTCACACTGAGGAAAGCTTGAGCAAAAGAGACCTCAAAGCCTTCCCCCACAGTGACATACTTCTTCCAGCAAGGCCACACCTCCGAATAGTGCCACTCCCTTTGGGGGCCATTTTCTTTCAAACCACCACAGGAGTCAATGTCACTAGCCCCTAGAGAGTCACTACACCTGACTGAGGTACTGCCTGACAGTACTTATAAGTTTTGAAGTGGGGTGCTTCAGGAACAAATTAAAAGGAAACTTAATATAAATTTTGTAACCGCTCCATTCTCACATTTTTCTAATCTCATGTAAGTGTCCTCCATTGTTCAGACCCAACTGGAAGGGAGAGAAAAGGGAATCTTTCCAGTTTTTATTAAAGTTATCTTCCTGTCACAGAACAGATAGACAGAGTGGATTATAGATCTTAGGACTATCTATGATTTCATTGACTGGATGGGATCCTTCCTCAGAAAAGGAGGTACAGTGATAAAGCTGGGATTCCCAAGTGAATGGAGATGTTTGGCCTCAGGAATATCAGATGAGGTTGAAGAGGATGTAGTCACTAGGTACCTGTAGTGATTGGTATAATCTCAGTCATTGTTATTGTTTTGAGAATTCTTTCCCTGAGAGATATAAACAATGTTGATCCCTCCTCCTAAGGACTCAACAACAAACCAAGGTAGAGTTTCACTGAAGTCATTCTGGGAAACCAATGAGCTTATTAGGCTGATTTACAGAACTTGGGTGAGGGACTACTTACAGCCACACTGGAAAATCTTCACCTAGCATGAATGATAGCTGTGACATAGATGAATCTTCCCTTTCAGTTAAGTTTCCCCAGCCTGTATCCTTTAGTACCTCTGAGACCTCCAAGGCCATTTGCAATTAGGAAAGAAAAAAATGGATGAGATGTGTAGGAGAGAGAGCAAGAATCTCAGGGGTGGGTCCCATGATCTCCTCTACCCCTTCATTCTCTGAGGGAAGGTCAGCTGTCAACAAGACAACTTGTGATGGTCTCTTGCAAGCAGGCACAGCTGATCTGTTTAAGATGGTGGCTGTATTGCTCAAAGGACTTCATCCTATAGGAGTCATTTTGATTATTTGTTTCTCAGTTTTGACCACAGTGGGGAAATCACCAGGGGCCTTTTCCTGATCTCTTCTCTCTTACAATTGGGGTAAGGCATAGGTGATTTCAGCACACATCTGAAGCAGAGTTAGAGTGCTCTTCAGTGGGGAAGCCAACACTTTCCTGGTAGAGAAGGGCTTCTGTTTATTGGAATGGACATGGGATGCTGGCTCAGGGCTAATGATTCAGTCTATGTCCTCTTAGCAGGAAGTAAGACTTCATGGAAATGCCCTGCCTTGGTAGAAGCAAAGACACTGATTATCTATATGGGGAGTTGGAAAACTTTCAAAGGCTCCTATCCTGATGTTCTATTTCAGAAGTATAAACCTCAGTCTTTGGATAGGTGTACTCCATGATGCTTCAGATGCTCAAGGGAGAGCATGCCATCTCAGGTATTAATGTCATTTCTTTCCCACAGAGCAGTGGGATAAGAGTATATGAAGTACTTTACTCCTATACACTATTCCCTGGAAGTATTTTTGAGAACCATCAACTGTTGTTAAGTAAACACAAACTATCACACAGGGTCAGGGGAAGGATGATGCAAGAGAGGTGCCCTGAGTAAACCTTGTATGAGTGGAGAGGCACTTTGGCCCAAACGATGAGTATCTCTGGGCTGTATTTTGTCCTTCACTGCAGTACAGGTCACAAACTGTCTAGAATGCCCCATTGGACAAGGAGTTCTCATGTTTCATTTGGAGCGTTTGCCCAGGCAACTTCTGACTGAATGCATTGGTAGGATTTTAGATTGGATACAATTGTTTTAATCCCTCTCCATATTGGTACAGGTGACAATGTCTTCCAAGGGGTGACCTATGGCTCCTTGTACAGCATTTTAGCTCCTCTCACAGATCTGTAGCTTCTTTTTTCCAGTAAGTCCACATTTGGCTCCCTTACAACAGGCTCCACTTAAAGACCAGTCAACCCAAATATGCATTCCAAATTGGATGGTAGATGAACGTCTACCTTTTTCAACCGCTCTGGAAGGTAGCTCCATTTTTGAAGTGCATTGCTAACTTCCAGTTATAAGCATAAGCTCCATGTGTGCTAAAGCTAAAACCACCAGTTTCCCAAGCTGTGGCTATAGGGACTCATCTGATGATATGGATTGACCTTTTGACTCTCAATAACAGGTTCCACGGAAACTGGCCTTCATTTCCATTCACAGGGTAAGATGTTGGTTCCACAGAGAATTGTCTTCATTTGTAATCATGGAGGCAGAGTTTCATTTTAAGCTTGAATCTTTACTTGCATGCGCACGTGTGTGTGTGTGTGTGTGTGTGTGTGTGTGTGTGTGTGTGTGTGTGTGGTGTGGTGTGTGATGTGTGTTGTTGTGTTTATTCTGAAATTGCAATTTCTTAGCCAGAATGAAGACTACCAGTCCATTGCGGGGTTTCTGTATGCTGGCTCAATCTAAGTGTCTTTATTTGAGGAGTGAGTTAAAAGATGACTGTGACTTTTATTGGTGTTAAGATGTGCCTAGCACTCTGCAATACTTAACACAAACGAAACTATAATAGCCACTTTGTCTTGAACATACAACAAAGGCATGGCTTAGAACACACCATCTAGTTCGTGCTCTATCATTCTAGTTTCACTGTCAGAGAGTCAGCATGCAGCATGTGTCCTGACTTGACCCCTCTGCTATGGAAAGTGATACAAACTGACGAATCCACACAGATATTTCTTTTGGGAGATGGCTGTTGGCTGTTGTCTGTTAACCTCAGATAAAGAGAACAGGCTTTTGGAACTAGGAGGACATAAGAATGTGGGAATAGGAGACTGTAACTAATTGGACATTGCAGGATCCTTTTCTTGGAAGTAGGCTGGCCCAGGGTGTCCCCCATCTGGTCAGGTCTGGATGACCTCTCAGTTTTCCTGCCTCTAGACCATCTCTGCTGCTTTTCTAGGGAAACAAGGACACAGATGCATGGCTGGAGGTCACAGAGTGAATCAGCATCTACTTGAAGATTCTGATTCTCAAGCCTGGGCTGTGGCCTTAGGGGATGTGGGAGACATTATAACTGCTTTACTGATTTTTTTTTTTGTCATAAAAGAAAAAAAGCTTTGGAAATCACTTTCTCATCACTAGCACTATTGATTTTCGACTATTGATAGATTTTTAAAAAGACATTTGTATGTAAATTGAGCAGGCTCAAGGATCACTATTTGCATTTATATTAGCAGGGTCTTATTGCCATTAATTATTTATTGTGTTTAGCTCTCCTGAAAGTGGGATTTTGGTCTGCAGTTCACAGCTGGAGCAGGTTTCTAAAGACAGTGTGGTACATTACCAAGGTCAGCATGGGCTAGCATCTTACCTCCCCTAAGCTTGTGAAAAGGACTTCCTTACACAGGTGGGCATTTCTCTGAGTAGTGAACGAATCTCTACATAGATTTGCTTTTATATAAATAACCTTGTTTTGAAGTTTCATTGTATGTTGTTGTGGAAACCTTTGGTTCACTTGTGCTCGCATGTTTGGTTAACTTGTACAGTGAAAACCTTTCAGATGTTCACAAAAGCAGAGAGAGAAGTATTATGAACAGGATCTCAGATAAACCTGCAATAAAACAGCAAGCAGTGTACTGACACTTTCCTTCCGTCTATGATTACCTACTTGCTCTCTTTTTGACTTTGTTTGCTGAAATATTTAGAAGTCCATCTTATATGCTATATATATCTTACCAATAAATTCTTCAGAGAACTAGCAAGTACTTAAAACAAGAATGTCAGAGCACAGTTAGCATAATTATCCAGGGTCACCTTAATCCTCATCTCATGTCATTTAGTGTCTCGAATCAAAAGCCAACATCTGTGGTTGTCTTACTTCAATCTTTTCAGTTTGATGAGAATTCATGAGTATCAACTATGAATCAGAAACAAGGACAACACAGACTAATTTGTCCCTGACCTGTACATGCTCATCGTTATGCAGAGAAGACAGACATACTAAATTACCCTTATGGACAGTGCAGAGAAGGTTGCCCTAAGCTCTATGTCTTAGGCAGTCGATGTACAGGGGAGGGTTGAGCGTTCAAGTTGAAACCAACGATAGTGTGAAGGGATTGCTGTGTTTGAGCAATTCTACTGTATATTGTCTGTCTTAACCTGCTAAGTGCCCCCAACAATGAGAGTATCTGTAAAGTGGATACTCTCATTATCTCTGGCTTGTAGAATGAAATGTGGATTGGTTCAATAATGTAGGTTTTGAAAGGTGGGAAGACATTTGGCAGGACATTGGGCAGTGAAGAAAGAAGGCAGAGTGAGTCCACACTGCCAGATGCATGGGGGCCAGAAGTGGGGGTTGGGGAAGGGAAGGGGAAGATTCACAGGAGGAAGGAGCCTTTGCATAGCTGGGGTCAGAAATGCCCAATAAAGGAAGTTGGAGTGGTTTTCAAGTAGAAAATAGATATCACTGGAAATATATACTTACACATATATATCTACATACACATGAATTTAAATAGTTTTTTAATTTTTTGAGAATAACATACAATGGATTTTGGTTATATTTACTCCTAATTCTTTCCAATAACTCCTCAACGATCCACCTCACCTCCCTATCCCAACTATGTGTCTTTTTTTTTTTAAATAATCCATTGACTCTAATTTGTGCTGTTCACATACTCCTGAGAGTTGGATCCCATCTACTGGAGCCTGCTCTACCACCAGGAGCCATAACTTTAAAGTAAACTGATTCTTCCTCTCTTATAAGTCATCAATTGTCCAGAGATCATCGGCTATGGGTGAGGTCTCATGAACCCCTTTCCTATTTCATGCTAGACAGTTGACTGGCTTGATCTTGTTGTAGGCAACTGCAGCTGCTGTGACTTTATGACTATCGTGGTCCTACCATGTCCAAGGTACACTGTTCTACTCCATTCTCCCCTGGCTTCTGGGTCTTACACTTTTTTTTATTCCCCCTGTCAAGATGGTTCCTGAGTCTTGGAGGAGGAATATATGCAGATGGTCCATCTGTGGCTGAGCACTCCACAGACACTGATTCTGTGTACTTTAACCAGTTGTGATGGTCCACATTAACCACCATCCCCTGTACAAAGAAACTTCTCTGATGCGGTCTGAGAGCTGCACTAAGCTATGGGTAGGAAGATACAAATTTGGAGTACACTTTGATACTATGTCCTTTCATTAAAATAAAACATAGGTTTGCCCCTGGGGCTCAAGAGCTCCCAAATATAGGTTCTTGTCCAGATTTGCAAGCATGTGCTTCCTCTTGTGGATTGGATCTGAAATCTAATCAGAAGGCAATTGGTTAGCCCCATAACATTTATGCCACTGTGGTACCCATGGTCATATCTTGTTATGCCTGTCATTATTGCAGTTCACCTCTGGGTAAGACTATTGATGAGCTTCTGTCCCCCAGTAGCCTGTACCTTCTAGTACTAGCTAGTCAGCAGGGAGGAAGCTGCTTGACCAGTACTGACTTGATTTCTACATGTCTTATGACCAATGTATCTTCAGCACTAGGGTTTTACAATCAAGGGCAATAGCAATAGGCTAAACTGTTGTGAGGTTCTCCAGGATGCTTCCAATAACCTGAAGGGAGCTATCTCACACCTGAACTCTTTTTTTGAAAAAAATTTGTCCATCTGTGGCTTCTGGGATGAGTACAATCCTAAGACCCAGAAGCTTAAATGGCACATGTTCTTCTATGTGGATTTCAGTTTCAAATCTTTTTTTTTTTTTCTTTTTTCAAGACAGGGTTTCTCTGTGTAGCTTTGCGCCTTTCCTGGAACTCACTTGGTAGTCCAGGCTGGCCTTGAACTCACAGAGATCCACCTGCCTCTGCCTCCCAAGTGCTGGGATTAAAGGCGTGCGCCACCATTGCCTGACCAGTTTCAAATCTTTAGACTTGTGTATTTTATCTGTAGTGATTTTGGAGTTTAACAAACTAGAAAGGAACCATTGGTTGGGAGGTGAAAGAAAAATGAGGAAGTGGGGATATCAGAACACAGGTGATGTGAAGGGAAAAGGGGAATTAATGAGGAAGGAGGGTTAGATGGGGAGAAGGATGCAGGGAGAGATACAATCACATTTGTATTATAGAATGAAAAATCTATTGGTCCTGTTTTTACAGTGGGATAGAGATTTTTTTCTGAGAAATCTCTGGGAAAGAGACTAGAAATGAGAAAGTCAGAAAAAAAATAAAAAATATATGTGGTACTAGTGATTGAGACCAAGGCTTTGTGTATGCCAGGCAAATGCTCAATCAATAGCACACACACATACACATACACACATACACACACACACACACACACACACACACACACACATACACACACACACATACACACACACACACATACACACACACACACACAAACATACACACACAGAGCTCTCACTCCAATTAAATTTGAATCATACTGAGTTTCTAAAGGTTATTAGGATGTTCTTTTATAATTATAAAAGGTAATAGTCACAGGATATTGTAAAGCACTTGTTTAGCATACACAAGGCTCTTAGTTCAACCACAGCACTAAATATATTTTAGAAGATTTTGGAAAAGACATAAAAAAGGCAAGAAAGTTCTGTATTTCTAGGAGAGGGATTTTCTTTCACTTAACATAATGTCAATAATTTTGATGTCTTTAGATTTTCACAGCCATGACTTTGAATGGATAGAGTCTATCCAATAGTGAGGTGGTCCTTAACTATTCTCCCACTTTGGGGCAGCCAGGTTATTTTCACATGCTTCATTTGTTTATTTGTACTTAGAAAATAACTTCTGTTTATATTTACACCATTTATGCCTATACCAGAATTAGAGTCCTTTATTATTCTCTAGGTACTGTGACTAGAGCAATTACTGACATTTTCCACATTAGCTGTCCTTTTGTGCCACATACAACCAATTAGTAACAGAAAGAGGAGACATTGAACCTGAAGACATTGGTGTGCAGTCTGGACTTGCTGTTACATTGTACACTCACCACAGGGTATTTTGGATAATAGTGCATCAGACATGTGGGTGACTGGACTTGACCTGGGTCTGTATGGCAAGCCAACATTCATATTCTTTATGCTGCCATGAGGCAAACATTGCTTTTATGGGGAGTCTTTCCCTTAACAAAGCAGACACCCCTTAAATCTACTAGTAGTCACTTCTGTAGCAAAGAGCAGGCAGGGAAATCTATGGTTTTGAGGCTTTCCAAAGTGGGGGCAGGATGTTCAGCTTTGAAAGTGGGGCCTATTTTGTGGAAAATTTCACTTATATACCATTAAGAAACTATTACACCAAATCAATACACTGTGTTCACTTTTAATACATCCAAAAATTGATCATTTGAATTCATTTTGAAGAATGCCATGGTTAGATTGCTTGGGAGCCTGGGTACAAAATGCAGGGTATTTAGAGATTATAAGTAAGCTAAGACCATATCTAATGAAGTGATGAGGCAATAGTTCAAATCAATTGTTTACTCTTCTTTAAAGCAGTATGATAAACCTCATATATGGTATGAAAATACTGTGACCCTACTTAATGCTACACACCAAGTGGTAGATGAGAAAAACACATGATACTGGAAAGAAATGAACAGCCCCCAAAGAAAGGATAATAAGAATGGTAGACACATCACCAAAGAAGGAAATTAAGTAGCCAACATGAATTATTGAATTTTCAGTACTGAAGTCAGTGGTTTATTTACCATCAGGTACTGCTTGAAGGTGAGCACACCAAGTCCTCATGGCTAAATGTGTCCAGGTAGGCTTTAGAAACCAGAAGCCAGGCAGCATTGGGCCACAGAGACACAGTACCTGTTAGAAATGTGTCTCTTCAGAGCCAGCATTCTGCCCCTGGTAAGCAGGTGAAGGGAAACCATATTTCCTCACCACAGCCCCAAGAGAATTTCAAGGCAAACAGAGTTTGGATGTGGTTGATGAGCTGATTCTGAGAGCGCCATATTCCTTTGAAGGTGTTAAGAAGTATCATTCTTTGATGCTTACCTTGGAGTTCTGTGGGAGGCCAGCTCCCACCTTTTCCAGGGTTCCTATGAGGAGAGAGGAATAAGAAAATATTAGATAGAAAGATAGCGGAGAGGAGAAAGACAGAAACAGAGGATAGCTTCAGGAGGACCTGGGTCAATACCCAACAGCCCTTTCCATTTATTCAAAAGGGTTTTTTATAACAATACCAAGAGTCAGGGCAAAAGACCTCCCCCTTGCGAGATGAAAGCACACAGATCAGCCAAGTGTAGACCCTTCCAAACACTTGGTAACAATGCCCGTGGTCAAATCATCTCCTTATGCAGCTCTGCTGGGTAAAGCAAGCTCAGATGCTCTGACCCTGAGTAATTTGGGCCTCCACATAGTTCCACCTCAATACATACAGTGATAGGCCTCCTGTACAGAACTGGCAACATCAACTGAAGTTATTGTGACCTACTCTTCATTGTCTTTCTCTTAAATGTCTTGGGAAAGAAATGTGAGGGGACAAAGAGAAAAATTCAAGCAGTATGGTGGGCCATAGGGTGAGATGTGGGATGCAGGAAGGAAACATGGGCTTTCCTTTCCCACTTAGTTCATGTCCAGTCAAACCTTTTAATGACACTCATTGGGGGCCGATGTTCATCTTGTACAGTTGTGTGGAGATATCTGGATGTTCTTCAAAGATTCTCAAATGATTCTAAACCATTATCAGCCCAGGGATTCTGCCCATAATCTTGAATACTTTTGGGTATCTTAGAAATGAAAATTTAGTAATTAGTTCAAGGAATTCACCATCTAGTTTAAAATTTAAGTCTTGCATCTTTCTAATCTCAAAATGAGAGATTAAAAACAAACCATCTCTACATAAAAAGAATCTGTTTATCCCTTATCATGGGGAGGAGGGAGACAGTAATGGACTGATGATGAATATAGTGATTATAGGGTGAGTGCTCCTGCTGTGGCTTGAGCAAGCCTTTGTTTATATATCAGTACTTGGTATTAAACGTAAGTTCTTGAGCATGTCAGGCAAGCACTCTCACATTGAGATGTATTCCCAGGCCACTTTTAACTTTGTATTTTGAGACAACATCTCACTAAGTTGTTCAGGCTGGCCTTGAACTCACTCTGAAGTTCAGGCGACCCTCAAAATTGCCGTATTCCTACTTGCCTTAGCTTCCTGAGTAGCTAGGGTTGCAAGGCTGAACCACCAGTCCATCTCCAACTGGTGTGTAGATGAAGCCCCATTTGTTTCATTTTTCTTTCCACAGTTTGGAAGTAATCAGAGCCTATTTACCTTGTGGAGGTGTCAACCATGTTAACAAGTGGAACAATGTATAGAGTTCTTCGTGAGTGATTGTTATTGTTATCCCTCAGTAAATGTTACCACACAGGTCAAGGGACTTCAGCTTTTCAGTTTAATATTGATATTACCACAGGTCCAATTTTCATAATAAACAATATATTCTTTATGTATATGAGCTATATTTTGAAATATGAATGGAGTTACAAACATGTTAGCTTCCTGCCTAACACAGAACTTTGGTATTCTTGCTTCCTGTCATTTATTTTAAATATAATCACTAGTAAACAATAAAGGGGCTGCACCTAGGAGTCTGGGGACCCAGGGACTTGTTGTTTTGTACCCGATTTTCACAGTTTCCCTTCAGAGATATGACTTTATATTTCTTAAAAATATTCACATTTCTTTAGTTTCTTTTTTTATGGGAGGGACAGAAATCCCCTTTGATGGGAGCTATGATGAGAGTGTGGAGAGATGGCTTATGAGGGAGCTTGATGAGCATCTGTCATTCATAAGTGAGAGGTAGGGTTTATAAGGTCTTCTGTGTAAGAAGGGCAACTTGCATAGAAACTAAAATTCTGCATATAATTCATAGTGCCCAGCTACGCATATCATTCTTTTATAGGAAAGTGAGAACTTCTAGTTGTCTGGCTCAAGAAATACTTCTAGCTGTTGTCTAAATGTCAATCATTTCTCTCTCCGTACTTTAAAAGCAATAGGAGAATGGTACCCACATTCATCCTGAGTCTCTCGTGTGGATATGTAGTTTTCTGTTTCTGTAATGTTTTCTCCATTTTATCAGCTTTCATCATTAGTGAGTAATATCTTCCAATCTGTTGAACAAGACTTAAAATTATATTTCCAAGACATCATTTAAAGTACACATGACTGAAGGATAACAACCCAAACCCTTTGAGTGTTTTTTTTTCTTTTTTCATTATGTACATAGAAAATCAGTTCCAAGTTTCTAACTTTGAAAGATGAAGTTGACTAGCTCTAGGGTAGAAACTCTTGGCGGATATTAAATTTGTTAAGAATCTAACTTATTGTCTATGCACTTAAATTCTAAATTACCATGCTCTCTTTACAGAAAGATGGAGTAACCAATCCTTGCTTTAGGTATCTTTGGACCGTGTGTGTGTGTGTGTGTGTGTGTGTGTGTGTGTGTGTGTGTGTGTGTGTGTACATAATGTCAAATTCCACAAATGGCCAATCTACTGAGAAATTTGGATGTTCTGTTAGTGAGTTTGCTAGATAAATACTACTTTTTGTTTTTTTGTTTTTTTTTTTTGGTTTTTCGAGACAGGGTTTCTCTGTGTAGCTTTGCGCCTTTCCTGGAGCTCACTTGGTAGCCCAGGCTGGCCTCGAACTCACAGAGATCCGCCTGGCTCTGCCTCCCGAGTGCTGGGATTAAAGGCGTGCGCCACCACCGCCCGGCTAAATACTACTTTTTAAGTGGCTTCTTTAACATCAGAACAGTAGTCAGACATTTCATGGTAGCATTTACATTTTCTGTGTTTTTTGTGTATTAGGCATCTTCAGGGAAAAAAAGAAAGGAAGCCAAGTTACAGAAATGAATAACTATTTCAGCTTCAGTTTAATTTCCTTGGAGATCTAATGAGTTTCAGCAATTCATTGTGTGTTCAATTGTTTCAGACAACGAATCCTTTCATTTTTGAACTCAACGAGGTCATTTTGCTACTTTCCTACAAGGTTGTTACCAGAGAGAATCTTTCATTTGTATTTTTTCTAATTGTTTACATCTTTTGTGCCTGTGTATGTGTTGTGTGTGCATGGTGTCTGAGTGTGTATGTGTGCAGGTGACTGTGTACCCTGTGTGTGTGTGTGTGTCAATGTGCTCATGTGTAGGTGACTGTGCACCCATGTTTGTATGTGAATGTGTACATGCATAGGTGAATGTGTACCCCTGTGCGTGTCTGAATGTATATACGGGTAAATGAATGTACCGACCTCTTTGTCTTCATGTGGACACCAGAGGTCAACAATGGGTAGCTTCCTCTGTCACTCTCCACTTTATTTTTGGGGACAGGGTCTCTGACTGAACCTGGAGTTTGCTGTTTCAACTAAGCCAGCTGGACAGAGAATTCCCAAGGTCTGCGTGATTCTGCTCCACCAGTGCTAGGGTTCATCAGTACTCTGCCTTTCTAGACTTTTAGATCCGAATTCAGGATGCCATACTTGCACAGTGGACACTTTATCTACTGAGCTATTTTCATAGTCCCTATCTTTGTCCTTTATAATGAATAAAACAGTTGAGGGCACTCCTTGTTGTCAAACAATATTATAAAGCAGTGGTAAACTGAGATTCAGGACAAGTAAGTATTGGAGCAGGTATGAGCTTTAACTCTGACACTATCGACACTTTGAGGGAAATGTACAGAAACTCCTCTTTTGTCAGAGGCAGAACAGTTATGATAGACTGGTACCATGGCATGGTTACGTGTGAGCTCACTGGCCTTGGGAATATCTAAGACTGCTGTTACAACCCTGACAGATCTCTGTCCCATTCTTTTGAGGTCACGTTGTTGGCCAGTGTTATATCTACTGGATATTACATTATCTTGTATGTGTATTAGGGGAAACAATTCAAATTGTTGGCACTTGACAAGGAAAATAAAAATAAAACAACATATTCTTATGATATGTAGTAAGAGCAAGAATATCACATTGTTTATATTTTATTTCCTATTAATACTGTCGTGTAGAGTCATTGATTGGTTTATGCAACAGTAATAAATTGTATCCTGTCCTACTGCTTTAAGGATACTAAATTTCTTTCTTTAATATATAATTTTTATTAATTCTTTGAGAATTCTGTAGAATGTATTTTGATCATATTCAACTTGCAAATGTGGTTGAGTACTATTAACAAATTGTCTTATATATTGAAAATGATTTATCCTAATCCTTAATGGCTTTATTGTTCTGTAATTAAAGAAGCTGCAGAAATCTAGACTTCTTTATGAATGTGGCAACCCAGGCATTATTAGGAGATCCAGATAATTAAGAAATAGTCAACTTAATTACCAAGAACACTTCTGAATATGAGGCTATTAGCAAGTGGGCTTATAAAGAGGCTGATAGGGGAACAGCACTCGTTCTATTAATCTGTGTTTCAGGAGACACCTCAGCCTGAAGTGGGAAAGGCTGAAGTGTAGGTGAGACACTTTACTGGAGCTTACCCAGCCTTAGAAGCAGCATTCACAGCACATGTGATTATGAAGAAGATGTTATGCGACACCATTCCCTGAGCGACATCAGCAAACATTTGCTTATCCCAGTTAAGGAACTGACAATAGACCAAAATAAGGGCACCACCAAAATCCAACTAGGTAAATCAATGAATTTTATTATAGTTACTGTAGTATTATATATACTATTATAGTTCTGCCTCTGACAAAGGAGGAGTTTCTGTTCATTTCCCTCAAAGTGTTGCAAAGTGTCAGAGTTAAAGCTCATACCTGCTCCAATAATATTATTATTATTTTTGTTTTGTTTTCTGAGACAGGGTTTCTCTGTGTAGTTTTGGTGCCTGTCCTAGATCTCACTCTGTAGTCCAGGCTGGCCTTGAACTCACAGAGATTCGCCTGGCTCTGCCTCCCAAGGGCTGGGATTCAAAGGCATGTGCCACCACTGCCCGGCAGATGAGGGGTTATTTACAGAAGCAGAAATTACTCAAAGAGAGCTGAGTCACCCCCAGTATGGGTGACAGCTCATGAAAACTGGAAGTTGAGCACTAACAGGCAGATCAACAGGGTTAAGGGCTCATCTGGTCTGAGCCTTCTCCAGGCAACTCAACATGTTTGGGAGAATATCCCAGCAGTTCTTATTGATTATTTAAGTTTGAGAAGGTAGTGGCTTACTGTATCTGCTCAGTTTCAGGGACTTCCTGAATCTTTTGAGCTGTTTACTTCCTGAGTCTTAATGAGCCTCCCAGAAGGATGGACTATTTCAACTCCCTATAGATCATCCTGGGTCTTAAGAAGCTTGAATCCAAGATGAAATAAATGTTTTCTCTCTACCTGAGAGAAAATTGCCACTCAAGGAAGGATGAAAGTTTGTGCTACTAACCAATAAACTGTAAGAGATACTCCAAGAGAACTGTTGCAGAACAAAAAACTAGAATGTTAGTTGACTCTAGAGGTACAACCATGCAGATGTGCATGATGATACTGATGAGGGGAAAAGAGCACACCTGTTTTTCTTTGCTCCCTTGCCCTCTTTTGATCAACACTCTGGAATTTTCATGGGAAAAAAGTCAAATTTTGGAGATACAGCTTAGATATCAGTAGAGGCTTGAGAAAGGGTCCCGAACAGACAGGACTCACTTGAAATTTCAGGAGCTTTAATTAATCTAAGAATTCAGGAGACATTTGTCTCCTTCCTAGGAAAGATCTTAGAAATGAAAATTTTCTAATTTCTTGTCCTCTTTCTATGGTAGATGAGGGGGCTCTGTTGATGTGTTTAGACATAGATCATAAATAATCCCACAGGGGTCTCTCATTCCTGGCCATAGGTTGACACTGTGTTCTGGAGGACTGTGCTGTGGAGGTAAGAATGTCTTACAGAGAAGAATCACTCTTCACACAGGTGTCTGTAACTCACCCACCAAAGAGCTGAGACTGGCTGGTTTCCAGGTGGTAGATGATCAAGTGACACACCTGGATTTCTCAGTCTTGGCCTTCACTTGCTCATAAGATCTTGTAGCTCATCTCCAGGAACAGTCCTGCATTGTGTGACATTAGGGTTCTGGAGCCTTCAACCTCACCGGTAAGATAGATATTCTAAATAAAAAACTTGATTTATTATTAAAATAGAAAACAAAACCAAAACCAAATATGCATCTTGTCTTTCTGAGCTTGGGCCTAATGCCAGGGTTGTATCAGAAGTACATACAAAAGTGAACGGCTTATCTTTAGTGGTCAATTCCCATCTTGTAGAGTAAGAAAAAATTTTTATTTAGAGAGGTGGGTACAGAAAAGAGAGAGACTGGCTAGCAGCTTGTTCCTCTGGGCTTTGAATATTTACTCCCGCAATTGCTTAAAATATTGGGAAGTCTTATTTCACAAACTGATTGGCCTATTGAGGGCCTCTCGAGGAAATTTTGCTTCTAGCCCTTTGATTATACTTTCTGCCTAGGAGCTGTCACTTTGGTCCACAGATTAAACATGAACATTTGGAGTGATCCATAGTATGTCAGATTCTTGCTATCAACCAAAGTAAAACCAACCCCAGAAAGCGTCAGCTGGCCTTCACAGATTACCCAGGTCCTAGGAGTAGAGGCCTCTGGTGCAGAGGACTAAGGCCGTGATACCAGGTCTGAGAAGAGCCAGTGCCTCTCCTTTCCTGTCTCCTTAATCTGTAGAATCAAAATGGCAATCAGGCAAAGAGACTGTACCTGATGCTAGGCCAGGAGCCTCTACACAGGGCTCTTAAGCAAATAGCATTTACCTAAATGATTCCATATCAGGCTGTATTCTGCTTTTCTCTCCTCTTTGTGTATCATTTTATAGAACCCTCTTCACTGCCCATGCTTTGTAGATAACTCCTTAGGGTGGTAAACTCTTTAAAGTGTATAGAGCTTTCCTCCGAGAGATGGAGACCCCAATGTCTACTTTGAATACTTTAAAATGCACAGCTCATCCAGTGTTTAAGAATCAAGTGTTCTCACTCCCTGCCTTCCTCTTCACTGATAGTCGTAAGATGACCTGCCTCTTTCTGCCCTCTATTTTGGAGCTGCTATAGGTAGGCAGAAAGGAAATAAGATCTCTGATTTCTCTTGTGCTACGTGTATGGATGTGTTCATTGATATAGTGTGAGGAAGAACTACAGGGGAATCCTGGCAGCTTGGAGCACTAGAGGGGGAGCACTATCAGGAAGAGGCCTGAAAATAGGAGTAAAGAATGAGAAGATTCTTTCCAGAAATTGCCAATGGGGAAAAAAAATTCTGTATTTTTCAAATTGAAGGGTACAAGGGGATAAAGGAATAAACTGAAACCAGGGGAAAAATCCAGTTGGGAGGGAGTACCTTCTGTCTGCTGATGTCTGACCTCTTGTGCTTCCCTAAGCAGGGAACAGAGCTTGTCAGTTTCAATCAGCAAGAGACTTCCATTCTGACTCCCATAAGGATTGTGTTTCATATAGGAGAGATTGATCAGTTTCAAATGTCTGGATGCAGTGAGCTTCAACAACACATTTGGATAAGGTGTGCCATACCTTCCGATATCCAAGGATACTTTTCTTCAACTGAGAGTTTAGAGTGAGTACAGTTATCTGGGGCTCTGGGACAGGTTCATCCCCAACTAGAATCCGTCCCCCATGTTTTCCTTAGAAGGGACAGTTGGCTATGTCTAGACACATTTGTCCTTGTCACTATTGGTGTGCGTGTGAGCTGACAGGCCCTACTATCTCATCGTTAGGGGCTACTGCTCACTACTTTAAAATGAACAGGCCATCCCCTCTGACAAAGAATTATTCAGTTCAAAATGTGGATATGCTATTGCTGAGAAAGAGAAACTTGTTTCTTATGTGCATTCCAAGTATAAATCAGAATAAGGTGGACATTCACAATGCCTTCTCGCAAGACATCTACTACCCATGGGATACAAAGAAAGATCCATCGCTTAAGTAGTAACAGTGTTTAATTATTCAAGTGCAAGCCCACAAACCTTTTTTTTTTCCAAGGTACTAGATTTTAAAGAAGTGGTAATTAAAATAAATCGATTTCATTTTTTTCCTATAAATTTGTGTCTTTTGTGTGTGTTGATAGGTGTGAAGTGTTATGGAAGATAACAGTGGACAAACCCATAAAAAGCAGTTTATTAGACTGATGATTGCATTTTGCGTTTTCACATGAGGGTCTGTTTTATACCAGATCTCATAAAGAACAAAAGTGTTCAAGGAAGACAAGAATGTGAATGATTTGAATGTTCACCAGAATGGCCTCAAGAAGAAACTGGTCATTCGTTATGAGAAAGACGACAGCTTGTTCCTGCCATATCTAACAGAGTCACAAAAGCTTAAAATTTGCACAAAGATCTTGCATTTTTATCCCTGTAGAAGCTGTCTTGGAGGCCTTTAAAGTAGGGAGAGGAGGTGATGTGCACCATGACATTCATTCCTCCCTTCTGGTTCCTCGTCTTCTGACTACTCACTCCATTTAGTCGTGTTGGGAGATGATCCGCTATTTAGAGGCCCTAAAACCAGTGAGAATGAGATCTTCTTTAGGATGTTTCACCACATGCCTGGATTGATAACAAACAACATCTTTAAGGACAGAATCTTCATAGAGACCTTTTAAGCTCTTATGAATTCACATCAATAGAACTAATAAGCTTATGCTCTCAGGCTAGTGTGTGTGCCTATTAAGTAAAACTAATTTTACTTAATCTTAATTAGGTTTCAATTTCTATTTTGTCTCCTTAGTTCCTGCATTATTCTCTTAATTACAGCTTATGCTTAGCTTGACTGGGATGGGAAACCAAAGTCAAGGAGTAGAAAAAGGAGCAGGGTGTAAGCAAAACTGTTTAGGTAACAAGGTGCAGAAGACTAAACCTTATTTGACTGTGAGGAAGGTTGAAGATGCACCTATATAAGAGTGTGTTTACTTCAAGGTTGAATTTACATAGAAACAGTCCCTCTTTCAGGTAGACCATTTTCCATTTGAAGGAGTTCGGTACTTTTACTGCCTAGAAATATCTTATTCAAATATCCAGGGTCATATTTTTGCTAGCATTTAGATGTGTAAAGTTACTAAAAGACCAGCTGTAAACTGCAGCAAGCCTGCTTCCTAAAGTGAGTCAATAAGCCAATTGCTTCACTGTAACTACACAAAACTGCGTGATCTGAGTACCCTCTGAAGCCAATGGCAGCATCTCATAGCAAACCTCATAATGGCTCACTTCATCAATATACGCCCTTGTTTTCTAAAATTTTAAAATTTCAAAATATTGGGTTGCAGCACTTATGTTGTAATTTCTTAGCTCCTTTCTTGAATATTAAAGATTATTTTTAAAAAGCAACTGAATTTGGGTCAAACCCCCCGCTGAAGAGCAGAATCCCCCTGGGCCAGTGCCAAAAGCTCTTTCAGCAATATCCCACTGTGCTTCAAAGTGAAGCGTGTTGCTCCAGGTCCATTGTAGTGTGGCTGCCGCCTCCTTCATCCTCAGCCTCGTGGTGTGAAGCTCGAATATCTCCACGGAGGTATGAATGTGTGCACTGTGGTTCAAACCAAAGAGTGACTTGCTCACCTCAACACCAGAATCCAGAGCAATTGTAGTAAGTATGGAAGACTAGTGGAAAGAGGCTGAGCTATACTACCCATGGTCCTGAAAACTGCTTTGTATTGTGTGGCTCGGTCCTCAGCATTGAAACGGTCCTTCTAGGAGGGAGTAGCAAAGCTATCAGGCCTCATGAGTCCCCTCCCCAAGGTTTTGCAAGCAGTAAACACTTGCTGGGAGAGTGGAGACTCTTTGTGGAACTGTCTACAAGTCAGACAGAGTGGAGACTCTTTTTGGAGCTGTCTACAAGTCAGGCCATGAAGTCTCAGGGTTGTAGCTGTTGTGAGCTGTTACCCATGCTGGGGTGGGCTCTCAGGAACCTAGGTATGTATGGGTCACCCATTGTCCCGCAACTCCAGTCAACTCACTAGAGATTGGAGGAAGAGTTTCTGTGTTTTGTCACCAGCCTTACTGAAATGAATAAATATTTATTTACATCTTCTTGAGAAATTCATGCATTGTCCTGGAAGTCTTTTAACAATTTTCTATCATCTTCTACCAACACATAAACTAAGGCTTTTATCAATTAGAAAACTCAGCAGCTTCCTTGATGTCATAAGGAACCCTGATTTTCCTTAAGATTAAGTAAAATTAGTTGTACTTGCATGTCTTTGGACTTCGGGTGACGATTCCTAGGAAATCATGTCACATAAAGGTGTGATGGTGGGTGAAAGCAGAGATGGAATTCAGGTGCATTGTACTTTTTAAAATACGGTACTTGGTCAGTCAGAGAACCAAAGAGTAGGGTTTAAGAAGATGTGTCTCCGGGGATCACCCAGTGATGGAGAAATGGATGAGATCTTCATGAACAGCCTGGACATAAGTGGGGGAAATGAAGGGTGAGGGTCGAGGGAAAGAGAGCTTGGGGGAGTGAGAGACCCCAGCTGGATCAAGAACAGAGAGGGAGAACAAGGAATAGGAGACCATGATAAATGAAGACCACATGAGAATAGGAAGAAGCAAAGTGCTAGAGAGGCCCACAGAAATCCACAAAGATACTCCCACAATAGACTGCTGGCAATTGTCGAGAAACAGCTCGAACTGACCTACTCTGGTGATGGGATGGCCAAACACCCTAATTGTCATGCTAGAAACCCCATCCAATGACTGAGGGATCTGGAAGCAGAGATCCATGGCTAGGCCCCGGGTGGAGCTCTGGGAGTCCAATTAACGAGAAAGGGGAGGGTCTATATGAGTGAGAATTGTTGAGACCAAGGTTGGATAAAGCACAGGGACAAATAGCCAAATGAATGGAAACACATGAACTATGAACCAATGGCTGAGGGGCCCCAACTGGATCAGGCCCTCTGAATGGGTGAGACATTTGATTGGCTTGATCTGTTTGGGAGGCATCCAGGCAGTGGGACTGGGTCCTGTGCTCATTGCATGAGTTGGCTGTTTGAAACCTGGGGCTTATGCAGAGTCGCTTGGCTAGGCCTGGGAGGAGGGGACTGGCCCTGCCTGGACTGAGTCTACCAGGTTGATCTCAGTCCTCAGGAGAGGCCTTGCCTTGGAGGAGGTGGGAATAGGGGGTGGGCTGTGGGGAAGGGGAGAGGGGCGGGAGGGGGGAGAACAAGGGAATCCATGGCTGATATGTAGAACTGAATGGTATTGTAAAATAAAATAAAAAAAAAGATGTGTCTCACTGAAGAGTTATTTCTTTATTTTTGACTAAGCACCAAATGAATGAAGAAATTTATACTTACATCCTAGTTTTTAGATGTTGGGTCTAGATAGATCTTTTATTTTTAAAGGGAGACATATTGAAATATAGTCAAACATATTCAAATAATGGAGATAGCACATCATTTAGAAGATACCAAAGAAAAACATCAGTGTGGAAAAAATTTACTACAGGAATCAGGAAAAAAGGAAAGGAAAACCTAGCTTCTTCTATGGGGTAAAAAAATTAAAAATAAAAACAAAAAAATAGATGAAGTTATCATAAAACAGTGTCAGGAATCCATGTTTGATGAAATTGTATTTGGGTAGAAATAGACATTGTTGAAATTCATGCCAGTAAGTAGGTTAATTCAGGGAAAAAGTAGAAACAAAAGCAATGTAATTGGTCTTATTTTTTGTTTTAAGCAAATTTGAAAGTTTTACCAGGGTACTGAAGGGGGAGGGCAAGACTGGCAATAAGGAGAAAAAAATAGAGAATAAGGAGCCAAGTTGAGAATGAAGTAATTCCAGAAGAAAAACAAATAGAGAGGAGGACCGAAGTAAAGATTCAAACATGTGATTAAATGAGTTTCTCGAGCTGGAAAAGAAAGAGCACGCAGATGAAAAGCACTTACCATGTTCAAAGAAAGCTAAATGGAAAGAGAGCTATGGAATGTTTGAATTACAGGGATGGAGAAGAAAGAGAGGGTAAGCCATTCATGCAGGAGCAGAGCGGGGAAAGGTGAAAAACAAAAGAACAAAGCTCGGCTGGCCTCAGAATGACATCTCCCCTGGACAGCATGGAGCTGCCTCAGCAGACACAAACACTAACCTGACCATTTTATATTAGCAGGCTTACAAAGCATCCATTCGCAGAAATGGGTGGCATTTACAGATATGTTGAAATCAAGCCTAGCTCATTTCCCCTGTAAAAACTTTCACCTGTGAGATTCCAGAAGGGTTTAAATGCAGGTGTGACGAGACTGTCTGTCGCAGCAGCTGGTGGTGTAAGTGACTGGTGGTGCAGCTAGCTTTCTCATGTGCTGGGAAAAACCGTCATCTTAGCAAAGACATGTGAATTGTCAGTGTTAATAAAGCTACAAGCATTTGAATAGCCCAATGCTGCTGCTTTTCAGTGTCATCTGGACGAAGGCTGAAAGTTAAATGGTTCAAATTTATTTATTTATTTTGTGAATAATGTGTATGTATATATGTTCTCGTGTGTGTTCTCGTGTGTGTGTGTGTGTGTGTGTGTGTGTGTGTGTGTGTGTGTGTGTG
>CABHPR010153304.1:26578-43856 GCA_902168415.1 Peromyscus melanophrys
TGTGTGTGTGTGTGTGTGTGTGTGTGTGTGTGTGTGTGTGTGTGTGTTCCTTATAGTGCATGCTATAGCATGTCAAACACATTGAGAAACCATGGTATGTATACCCACAACATCAAAACAAAATAAACATGAAGAGGAGGCAGCCTTGCCTTGTCTTAAAGCTGTTTATGTTCCAGGTGGTTTGGCTTTTAAGGTTCTAATCAGGTGATGTAGCTGCAGTGACAGACCCCTACTTCCCTGAATCCTCTCATAACAAAAGGTAGAAGAGATACTGATGGAGTTGGACCCAAGCTACCCTGAGAAGGGAGCCCTTTCTGTGCCTTTTACTTTGACAACCAGCTCTTGCGTGGTACCCATGTGCAAGGAAGGAGTTTGTTTAAGTAACTGTTTAGATTGAGACTCCATTTAACATGAGTTCACACACGTCATACTGGTTTAAGAAAAGTAGGATCGAAGCAGACAGACAAAATCAGAAAGAAATACCACCAAACAAACTGGCATCCTCCCCTGTACCATATCTCTTAGAGTAACCTGGAAGTTTGCCACATCTCCTGGAAAATGCTGCTTTAATATTGAGTTGAAGGAAGAGCCGTTAGCAAATAGAGACCTATTATTTGGTGAAGATAAGTGAAAAGTGGGAATAAAAAATAAGCACATTTGCTTTGGAGATGAGACTCTATGTGTTGGCAGCCAAATGTCTCCCTGTTAGGAATGGGGCTGTGACCCTCACTTGTCTAGAGACCACAGCACTAGAGGATCAAGAAACCTTGCCTGGAGATATATCCTTGCATCAAATCCCCCCAGCCAGTTTGCCAGATGGGTAAAAGTGGATTAAGCCCAAGGAAGGGATAAATCTTTCCAATGGTACTCAGACTTGGATGGTATTTTCTGCTTCTTTTTACAGAGGCCGATGATCCGATTTAGGGAAGAAAAGTAGAGATCAGGGACAAGTGTAAGCTGCCCCAGAGATCTCTACATTAATCTTTTAAACTCATTACCTTATTTTCTCTAATAGATGTCATTTGTCAAAAGTAGCGTGCCATTAGATTTTTCTTGCTATTTAAATATTTGTCAAAAATATGTCAGTTTTAAAGTCTTTTTATTTTTTTAAATCTCTCGAAATGGCAAACAGCAACTTGTAATTTACTTAAGAATCAGAAAGCCTTCATTTGGCATTCATTACTATTTAGTGTTCTCATATAATATAGGACCAAAGTAAAATGCAACAGTGATGAAGCTGTTTCCTGAATTGTTTTATAATAATTGGTTTGTCTGTTGTTGTTGTAACCTGCTAAGTAATTAAGTAGAACATGTGTTTCTGAGACCATCAGTGACAGAGATGTTGCCCCAAACAAGAAAGCGTTCAGATCTGTCTTTGGGGTGTATGTCGGAGCTTTTTTGATGATCATCAGTGCGTCGTCTTCAGGGTGGAATGTTTTCCTTCATGAGTGGATCAAAGGCTTTCAGTTTAGAACTTGGAATGTAGTGAGTGAGGAAAGTATGTTTAGAATAATTGCAGGATAACGTAAGCCCAAGTTCAAAAGTATTTATATTTCCCCCAGAGACCCTGTTCTGAAGTATCTCTAGGTAGCATGTGTGATTGTGTACTTACTACATGCCTGTGTTGTTAGTATAATAAAGGCTTTCTGATCTGATGTCCTGGAGAAAGGTGTCAGTGCATGTAGGCAGAAGGGCCCTAGAGCAGAAACGTATTTTGGCCTCTCATCACAGAAGCTAAGGGACAGCTGCTAATTGCCAGTTGTCATAGCCTTTAGCCAACCTGGCCTTTGACCTTGCAGAGGAACTCTTCTCTGCCCTCTCTCTGGCTGTGTTTAATTCCCTGGCCTCTCTAGATTTGGTTACATTCCTGCAGCAACCTTGCCAGATTTCCTAGAAACTCCCTTTACTCACTGTCCCTGGGCTCTGGGAGGCAGAGCTAAGCCTCCTTAGTTGCCTTTTCCTCTTTTTTCTTCTTGACATTCCTTCATCCAAGAGGCTCCTGAAGGTCAGCACCCCTACTTGTTCCTTTGAATTCACTTAGCCCCTTTCATTTTGGAGTTCCCTCTTTAGTTCCTCTCATGCTTGGAAGGTTCGGCCATGATTCTACACACCTGGGCGTGACTTTCCAAGAGGCTTTGCTCTTTAGTGCAGATGTTAGCTTTCTTACTGTGTTCTCACAGGCTCTGATCTTGAAGCCTAGACTGGTTTAGGCATGAACTGACTCTGGAACTCATCTAGATACTGACCCATAAGCTCTCAGTGAAGATGCATTAGGATGGCTTGAAGACTCAGGTGAGTCTGGGATTATAGGCTTGCACCAACATGCCAAGCTTTGGATTTCCTCAAAGGCCTACAGAAACAAGGTGCATATATGTATGTGGGTCAGATAACATAGTGAATGGTCATCATGCTGTTTTGAATTTCCTCTCATCATCAGATTTCTTAAATGCATCCACCTTGCCCTTACCTTCATTTTTGAAATGCTTTTGCTCTTTATCTCCCTGTGTAGAGGAAATCCTTCCCAATTTGTTAAAAGGCAGAGGTGGTTCATTTGCTCCATTATAGTCTACTAGAGTTGCTGTGTCACTGGTCGGGTGTCCTAAGCATTAGGCGTTTGTCTCTCACAGTTATGCAAGCACTAAGTCTGAAGGCAAAGCCATCAGAGTTGGCTTCTCATGAGACCTCACATCTTCACTTGTGATGACCACTTTCTTGCTGCTCTGCTCAGGTCTGGTTTGACTTACGGCCAGATTTGGATAGACTTTATTTGAATAGTTTCTTTAGTAACCAATACAAAAAAATTAACTCTTGATACTGCTCATAAATGTCTCTATATCTGGCTTTCTTCAAAATGTTAGAGGGCCTGAGCAGAGTTGGCTTGTATCTCAAAGAGACTCTGGGTGCTGTGTCCTTCAGACTGGGTTCCTACTCTCCAGGCTTCTAGTTCCACTAACATACTTTTGTCCTTGAATTGATTAGCCTAACTTCTGAGGCATTTATGTTTTTGATTCATAAAATATTGATATATACTCACTTTTCTAAACATGTTCTACAGATCACTACATTAGTGGTTCTCAGCTGGTGGGAATTTTGTCACCACAAAATAGTATTCAAAGCTCCACCCTTTAAAATTTTATGAGTTGCATTTGTCCCTGTGTTTTGGATGGGGAAATTCATGAGCCATGGTGTTTGTTCGGAGGTCAGAAATAAACATGCAAGGAATCAGTCCCTTCCTTCTACCCCATGACTTCCAGGGACTGAACTCATGTTTCAGTTTGGTGGCGAGTACATTTATCTTCTGAACTACCATACTGACCTTGAAGCCATTTGTGACTTCCACAACTACAAGGGGGGCAGGTGGTGAGGCTTCTGGTAGCAGAGCCTGAAGATGTCACTACACGTTCTATAGTGTACCCCCATAATGCAATGAATATGACTAGGAATATCAATAATGCTAAGGTTTTAAAACCTTGATGAATATAACTAGAAGGAAGAAAGAGGCTCCATATCTCTGTTTGCCGCCACTACTTTTCCATTTGATGACATTCTGACACTGGGTTCAGACCCATTAGAAAACAGTACCCAGGATAGCTCATATGTCTGACCTACTACGTTCATAGAAACTTTTCTATGACTTCCTAAGGTTCAAGATTTGGGCACATTTCTCATGCCTATCTCAGGTGTTTCCTTCCATCCTGTTTCACTCAACTAGCCAAAGAGTCGTTCGTTGCCTTTCTGTTTTATTTCAGTCTTGATCAACACCATGACCCTCCTGGTTTGCTGGAAAAACTTCGTGGTACGTCTTACTCTTCAACATTCTACACATGGTCTCCAGGCTACTTTTTGGGATGTACAATGTATCACCTATTTACTTTTTCCAGACCTTCTAGCCCTGTTAGTTCTTTTCCCTCATGCTCAGTGACTGAGCTTTTGTAGATGTCTGACACTACCACATGCCTGCTTGCCTGGATCATGTCATCTATACAGTCTCAGCCCAGCAATTTAAGTTCTTCCCATAGTTCCCTAATAAGATCAAGCCATGTACGAATATAGCTTCTGCTTCAAGTAGACGTTTATAATTTTTGCAAAATCCTCAGCCCCTTAGCATTTATGTTAAGCACTTCTTATTTATTCTTTATAGATTGATTTTCTTTTAATGCTACACACAGTATTAACCCAGATGCAATTTTGTTGGAAGTAGAAGCTATATTTCTACCTAATAATAAATAGGCCACACGACTCAGAATTCAGTTGTAAGTTATTTACTGAACCTTTTTGCTCAATATAGAATATAGATTGTTGGGAATATTCATGATCAATGGTCAGGTAATTAAATGCTTTTAATCCTTGAAGGAAGCATAGTAGAGGGAAAGGGTGGGGACCTTGGAGTTAAAGTGTGTTGAGTTTCTGTCCCGGTTCTACTGCTTAATAGTTATGTAGCTTCTGGCAAGTGAGTTAGTCTCTATTCACTTCCGTTTTTGTTAAACTGTAAAAATGGAAAGAAGACTATCTCTGGACTAGGTTGTTCTGAAGACTGAAAAAGTGGGAGGAATGATTTTTTTCTCTGAGAAAACTTCAATCTGCCATCGGTGGCTTTGAAAATTTGAAGGTGGGGTGGGGGACTCAAAAGACAAGGAATGGGGGCAGTGACATCCTTTGGCTTGGGTCCAAAGAAATGGGTTCTTCTTTAGAGCTTCCAGAAGGCGTGTGATCCTGCCCACCCTACTACCTTATTTCAATGAGACTTATTTCGACTTCTGACCTCTATAGTTGGCAGGTAATGAATCCGTGTTAAGTCATAAAATTTATGATAAATTTCTAACAGTAGTGATAATAAACTACTATAATTTTCTTATTCCTCTTAAGGGTTTGTGCTTGAATGATCTACCTCAAGAAGAATGCAGAAGAGAGTGTAGTTTCAAATAGTCATATTAGGTGCTTGAGAAGTGGTCAGTAGCTGTGTACTAAAAGGGGAAAGGGTAAGAAGCTTGTTGTTGTTTACATGGTAGTCTGTGTCATTATTCTGATTGATAAAAGCTTCTATGTCTTATTAAATAAGAGTCAGTTTGTGAAATGGGCTTATTGACTAGCCGAATCAATCCCATTCTGTTATCACTAAGAGATGTGTCCTTCAGTCATTACTCTTTATTATGAGTTATAAAGAAGCTACAAATTTGCTAAGACCCATAATCATAACAATAATCTCATTATCATTGAACTAGGTCAAGAATTAGACAGTGGAGATTTCTCATAGATATGGTAGTGATATGAAATGAAATCAGTAGGTATGGGTGGACTATCGACTTGTACAATAGCCTGGACCACACAAGCATTAATGGAAATGTAAAGATGTGTTTAAATGATAATAAATGAGTCACAAGGTAAATGGAAAATTGTAGAATATATCATGATGTTTATGGAGAAGTTTAACTGACAATGGTGGATGGATTAAAAAGCACAAGGTTAGAGAAGAGACCAACACTGCAGTGGACCTGGTTCTGGCCCTGGAAGATGCTTCCATTACTGTGAATGAGATTTCTGCTCATGGAGTGCTTGAGGTCTGTAACGAGTCTTTCTCTGTCTCACCAGCCAGCTCCCAAATAATGACATGAACACCTATTATTAATTGTGGAAGCTCAGCCTATAGCTTTAGGCTTGTTCCTAACTAGCTACTATGGCTAAAATTAACCAATAATTTTTTAAACTATGCTCTTTTACGTGGCTTGGTTGCCTTTACTCTGTACTGCCCATCCTGCTTTCTCAAAGTCTGCTTTCTCAAGTGACTCTGCCTTCTTCTTCCCAGGGTTTCTCTCTCTGCCCAGAAATCCTTCCTATCTCTCCTGCCCAGCTATTGGCTCTTTAGCTTTTTTATTAAACCAGTCAGAGCAATACATCTCCACAGTATACAAATATCCCACAACAGAAGTTCATTAACCCTTTTTAGGGAGATTTTCAAGTCCTTCTAGGCTGAACTCAAGGCTTGGATTACTTTTAGAAGTTCATTAACCCTTTTTAGGGAGATTTTCAAGTCCTTCTAGGCTGAACTCAAGGCTTGGATTACTTTTATACTCGTGAAATTTCATTCTGTATGAAAGAGACGGAGTGATGTGTGATGAAAGTCTCCAATCCTCAGGAAAAAGCAGTGACTTACATGGTACTATGCTCATTTCTACTTGAGTTTCTCCTGTTTTCTTAGTGGTGTGACCCTGGCCTATGTGACCTAAGGCGCTGCCGATCTTTCCTGTACTCTTCCCTCAGCCATAGCACTTATCCTTACCAAGCACTGGACTTTGCTAACACTTGCTTTTCTGCCCAGCATCTTCCTACTTCCTCAGCTGTCCCAAACCGAATCTTTTTTTTTTTTTTTTCAGTTTATAGTGGGTTTCTTATTGCCAATCTGCCAGTCACACCGAACATGTCATTACATCACTTGTGTAGGACACCCATTTTGTTGCGGGGAAGGGAAGCAAGCGCTGTCCTCAATGGCGAGTTCATTACAGCTTCGGAGGAATCCCACAGCCTGGACAGTAGCGTTTCAGTAAACATGATAAGGGAAGCAGACAACGCTCTCGAGGCCCAGACACACTTTCTTGCTGTATTGTGTAATCAGGGGGATGGTCTTCTTCAGGACAACATGGTTCGCAAGACAGGGACAATCCCAAGGGGCTGACAGGGAGTATGAGGATGGGGAGGAGGGCTACCTAGAGCTGTTTCACATCAGAGACAACTGTGACAATGTCCTTAGACCTGTAACCTATCATCTGGCATAGCGTTTGATGTATTCATCCGCTTTGTCCCGGAAATCCTCCTTGTCTCGTAAATGATGTTCTGCGCCTTCAATATTCAGTGGATCGTCAAAATTCAAAAGATCAGTAAATAAAGAGTTGAATCCCCAAACAACATCCTTCAATGTCCTAGTGCGCGCCCGGGTGCGCGTCCAGCCAGTGCCATCAATTGAATGTTCTCTTAGTAAACTTAGACATATTTCTCCTGTTTCTGTGATGTTGGGGTGACCGATTTTAGGCAGGCATTTCACCTTGGGAGGCACCATGTTGTATACATCAGGAACTTCAGTTTCAAACTGAAGTGATTTCCACCCTGGTAGTAGCCCTCCTCTGGGCTTACGGTCAGCTGAAAGCAAGGAAGCTTGTTTGGTTCATGTTTATTACATGAACAGGGTAAATTAGCTTCAAGTTCTGCAGCCTCTTTAACAAGCAACTTGTCTTTCACAGAAACCCTCCAAGTGGAATCCGATGTGGAGGCTGATGTCTGGACCCTTTGAGACCACCATCCCTCTTCAGCTTGCTTGTCAGTGTTAGCATTACTGCCGCCTTTTTTCTGAGCACCGGTGAGTCAGGCAAGGCGGGCCAGCATCCAGCACCATGCCTGACCAGTGGCGGCAGCAAGACGTGAAAGCCCTCCCAGCCGAATCTTGGATCTCTTTCTTCAGCCAAAGTCCTTGGTCTGAGCTCCCACAGAGTGATCTAGGAGTGAGATCTCATGCCAACAGAATGAGATTCCTTTCATAAAAACGCAGAGGGACCATTTGATATAAATGCACAGTCTGTTTTTTTTTTTTTATTGTTGTTGTTATTAACGTACTCAGTAGATATTTTCCTTTGAGAAATGGCTCAATAGAACCCTGGCTGTTTTTGTAGCCTTCACATAAGGAAGAATATTAAGGGGCTGGAATAGTGTCATCTGGGAAAGTACATCTAAACATAGAAGCTGTGTCAAAACCAATTATTTGGGGATCACGTAGAAAGTGTCCTGACAGGCTACTGTAATACTGATTCTTTAGGACAAAGATCATTAGCTTTATTATTTATTTATTTATTTATTTATTTATTTATTTATTTATAAATAAATAATTTATTTTTATTTCATCTATGTTGGTGTTTTGCCTGCGTGGATGTCTGTCTGTCTCTCTCTCTCTCTCTGTGTGTGTGTGTGTGTGTGTGTGTGTGTGTGTGTGTGTGTGTGTGTAGGTGTCAGATCCCCTGGAACTGGAGTTACAGATAGTAAAGAGCTGCCATGTGGATGCTGGAATTGAAACTGGATCCTCTGGAAGAGAAGCCAGTGGTCTTAACTGCTGAGCCATCTCTCCAGCCCCTATTTATTTATTTATTAAAATTGAATACATCACTTTCCTTGTCCCTCTCTTCAGTGGACCACCAATAAGGAAGTTCATCCCTGGGAGAGGCAAATTCTCCTTTTCCCAGCAAGCATTAGTTGCCAGTAATTTTTTTTTTGTCTAGGATTGGGACCCTCCCCCTTTTCCTTCCACATTAGTATGTCCATTTATATTGCCGGTGTTCTGGTCTTGTTTATTCCATGACTTCTAGGAGAGACTGTTTCACGGAAGACTTCTTGGTATTCTGGCTCTTGCAGTTTTTCTACTTCCTCTTCCAAACTGTTTGCTGGGTCATAGATGTAAGAGCTACAATGTAGACACTTCCACTGGGAATCCATTGTTGAATCCCCATAATCTCTGCATTGTGTATGGTTGTCGGTTTCTGAGAGGGTCTCCATTTGCTGTAAGGAGAGGCCTCTTGGACAAGGAGTGGTAGTCGCACTTATCTGTGGGTATAAGAATACGATTTAGAATAGTAGTAAAGAATTATGCTGACATATTTAAGTGGTGGTAGGAGATTCTTTTCTAATGTTCATGACCCTACATGACCCATGTTCTAATATTCAACAACCCCTGGAAGTTGGCTAGGTTTCCTGTACCAGCAACTATTTCCCTCCTATTGAGTGGGCATTACATCCAATTAGTCAGCTGTTGGTACCCCCAACATACCAGTGCCACTTATTGAACCTTTACGGATATCTTGCAATACTGGTCATTGTCCTGGTTCACGGGTGTGACAGCTGGGTAGAACTGTTTAATTACTTCCTTCCCTTGACACCTTGTTTAGTATTTTCTTGAACCATAGAAGCTAGACTACAGGAATGAGGCTTTCAGGTCAGATCTGAGTCATATGTCCTAAGAGTGTGGTGTCTTCAGCAAAAGTGGCCTACCCTTAACCTCTATGTGGACAATCTACATTGTTCCGGGAGTCACTTGGGTTATGGTGACTGACTATGTGAAATGAGATATCTCATGCCTGGTACATAATATCATCAATTTTAAGTAAACTTTAGGACATCCCACACTTCTTTTGTTCTTTTGGTATATAGCAGAATGGCTTATGTTTAAAATCAAATTTATACTTGTAAAAGAAGAGCCTTTTTTTTTCTGGTTAGATAAATGTTGAATTGTGACCAGAAAAGACACCACTTAACTGTATTATTATAATTTGAAAGTCATCAGTAACCTTTCCCAATTTCAAACACAGAAGTTTTTAGTATTTTGTAGTCTATAGAATCATAAACAGTTTGTGTTCTAAGCTCTAACTTCTCTGTGTGTTTGGGAATAATAATGTTCATTTTCCTGTGTATAGTTGTTGTTCTGAGCTCTCTGAGGACAGATACTCTCTTTTCCTAGTGTCTGTCAACATTCCCGGGGAGTAACTGTGATTTATTATTTCTGAATGATTGGAGGGGTGAATCCAGGGTTCTGACTGTCCATCATTCCTCTTCGTTTGGCACAGTTCCTTTTGTTGGGCTGGCATGACCTGGTACCTAGCTTTCCTGCCTTTCTTGAGCTAGCTTCCCTTTATGTCTTCACTGGCTGTATTCACCCTTCTTCTCTGACTCCCTGTCTGTGCGCTCACTCTTGCCCTGCTGCCCTTTTCCTCCATCCTCCAACACTTCTCTGCCTGTCATCCTCAGATGGCTAACTCCTATTTCCAGTCTTGATGGCTCACCCATCTTCCTGTGTGGTACCTCCAAAGTATTTTGCTGATACTGTGAACACCATGGCCAAGATTTTTATCATGTAGACCACGAGTGGGGGTTCCTTTCACTTGTTAACTCAACACAAAGAACCAACTGGCAAGAAATTAGAGGACACTAAAATGCAACCTACTTTCATGAACACTTCTGAGTTTCCTCTTTCTGACTCTTGTTTCCTTCCCAAATGCTTATTTTAGTGACTATGCAGTTAGAAAAATTATGAGGGTTATATCCTCACCTCTTGGTTTGTATTTTCCTCTTTCTTTGGGAGGTTCACCTTTGGGAGATGTTTAGAGAGCAGACTGACAGTGAGGAAAAGCTGTTTCTTGAGTGACTGGGGCTTAGGAATGTAATTGGTTGACACATGATTCTTAAAGACAGCTGTGTTTCCAAGATACGAGTGCCTGAAGTTCATTTGTTAAAATTATTTCTGGCTTTGCTATTAGTCAGCTACCCATGTTAAACTTTTAATGTTCATTGAAATGAAATTTCTCTGCTTGGAAAATCAATACATCCACTTACATATTTTTATCCAGACTTAGAGCTGTTCTGAGTTGTTTCATTATTATATGATGAGATTTTTATGTTCTTTAGCTGCTTATTGATTAAATGTTTCCTAACAATTCCCTAGCATTGCTTTATTTAAGATAAAAGATAAAACTAATCATGCTTTTTGAAAGCCCAGGGACCACACTGGTCCCTGGTCTTTATTACAAAGAACCTAGATAACGATATACTTTATCTTAAATTCTCAGTATGCTTTAATTAACTTCATTGTGAGCTAATAAACCACCAATTAGCTTCCCTTAATCTAGAATGTAGTTTTGTTATTGTCAACCTACTCTTTTAACTAATAATAGAAGGTAAGCATATCAGGACGATAGCACCAGCTCAATGATTGATAAACTAGCAAGAGTAAGAATGCACCCTTTTATAAGGCCTGATCTGAAATGCTTAGAACCCAAAGCATGTTGGATTTACTGTGTTTTGATTTTAGAATGTTTGTAAATAGGTAATGATATATATTATATATGAAATCCAAATGTGAACATGAAATTGATTGATTTTTCACACACACACACACACACACACACACACACACACACACACACACACACATATATATATATATATATATATATATATATATGTTGTACACATAGTTTGAAGCTCATTTTATATAGTATTTTTAATATGCCTGGATTTTGACTGTGACATGTCACAGGAGGTCAGATATGAAATTTTCTAATTATGCATCATACTGATGTTCAATAGGCTTCAGAGTTTTAAAGTAGGGATGCCTAACCTGTATGTGCATGAGTCTGTGTTCAGAAAGGGATTGGGGCTAGCAGGGAAAGTAAAAACAAACAAACAAAAGAGAGCTTTTCTATTTGGCTTTTTAAATATATATATATATATATATATTTAAAGTTCATATATATGTTGTTTTTCGTCTATCTATCTATCTATCTATCTGAACTTTTTAAGTAGCTGTGCAGATTTAAATTCAATTGCTTATTTGCAAACAAGTTAAATATATTTGTAGTCATGAGGGGAAAATGACATATCAGAATTTTTTTATTTGAATTTAATCATCAAGCTTTCCAATCTATGTATAGACAGAAGATTCAATTTTCTTGAGTCTCACATTCTTGTAAATGCTGCTTATCCAAATAATATCCAGTATGTGGCCACACTGATAAAAATGTCCTGTGCTCCTTAGGTATAAACCAGTCAACAGTTTCAGATAGTAGCTATGATTTGATAATTTTCTTCCTATTAACACGTTTGGAAGTAACCTGGATTTGTCCCTGCAGTTTTGATTTAGAATAATGCATTAAATTTAATACATGGTCAATCTCATGATCTTCAGTGAGATGTTTCTTGAAGCCAGTGGCCATCTGCTTGCTGTCATTTTTATGGCGTTTCAGAAAGTAGACATCTCCCCACATCTCCTGCACCTGAATCCCCCAATGTTCTTGTTAAAGGGATATATGGCTTGCTCCCAGTGAAGGCTCTGATTAGAGAATGTTATCTTCGAGGAGTGCTGCCTGTGATTCTGATGCACAGCAGCACTGGAGGAATAGAGGAGAAATGCCAATGCTTTCCAGTGGTTGAGGTGGGTTCACACAATAATGAATATGATAACATAAATCATCAATATGGAAAACAGGCTGTGGCAAGCATCCCTACTATACCAAGCCAAAACCCTCTTATATCTGGCAGAGAGAGAAATGACCATTTGATCTGTTATCATTAAAATGAATTCAGAAAATCCAACCAAAAATGGCCCGATAGTGTCTATAGCCATCTAGTATGGCAGATAGTAATACATGGTCACTTAATAAAAAACATTGAACCAATGAAGACACACAGCTCTTTCTTGTTCTCACAGAAAAAATGAACAAAACTCTGAATACAAAGTCATTTCAAGCTTAAGGGTATCTTTAGCTATGAGTGGAAAATCAACAAGGAAGTGTTGTCAGAATGGAAGGACATTGATGCATTGAAGGTATAATTTTGATGGGCAAAATATTCAGTTATTACAGACATATCATGTTTCTAATTCAAAGTCAGGCACAAATGTAGATTTTTGAATCATGAGACTGCCTGTAAGAAACATCATTTTCCAGCTCTTAAAATTATGCATCATTTTGACATTTTCTTCCAGACTTTTTCTGTGAAATCTTTTTTTTTCCAGAGCTGAGTTGTGCCGTCTACATTCACATCAGGATGTTCCTATAGTGTTAGATGTCAAGTGTTTCCTGTCATGACTACAGCATTGCATGATATTGACATAACATAATGTGAATTGCATTTTATAAAGAGCCTGTGGTAGTCATGGTGTGGTTAAAGGAAGAAGAGTGGATGGAAACATCTAGCTAGTGGGGTACAGATAATGTTTTAGGGAAACACAGAAAAGCTGAGATTCAGATTCAAGTGCTATTTAAAGAATTAGATTTGGTGAATTTGGGAGATAAAGGAAAAAGGATTCAGAAAATCTCTTGTATACTGTGGGATGTCTTTCTGTACACTGTAATATGTGTTGCTCTGATTGGTTGATAAATAAAGCTGCATTGGCCTATGGCAAGGCAGCTTAGAGGCAGGCGGGACATCCAAGCAGATATACAGAAAGAAGAAAACTTGCCAGGAACAGCATGCCAGCATACTGGTAATACCATGGCCACATGGCAATACATAAATTAGTAGAAATGGATTAATTTAGATGAAAGAGCTAGCTATCCAGAAACTGAAACCATAGTCCATACAGTTTTTAAATAATGCAAGCCTCTGTGTGTTTACTTAGGTCCAAATGGCTGTGGGACCACAGGTGAGAGAGATTTGTCTAAACTGCAGGAGGGAGGGAGCAGGGGGTGGGGGGAGGGAGGCAAGTGGGACCTGGGAAATTCACAGCTACACTTGTATATTTTGAAATTAAGAAAACTCTTATGTTTATAGCCACAAAGTAGAGCTACCCACAGACTTGGTCAGAAAAGCTCCTCTAAATTTTTTTTAATGTAGTCATTGAGAATTTCACACATGTATAAAATGTTGCATCTATTCCCTAGTCCCTGTCTCCAGCTCTCCTGGATCCCCCTTCCCCCATTCTTCAGATCCCCTCCCAACTTCACATCTCTTCTTAACTCCTCCTCTTCTTCTCATCTCCTCCTCTTCCCCTCTTCTCCTCTCCTCCCCCTCCTCCTCCTCTCCTTCCTCCTCTCCTTCCTCCTCTTCCTCCTTTTTCTTCTTACTGAGACCTATTATGGTTCTCATATGTGTGTGTGGTGTCAGTCCAACTACTGGAGCATGAGCAACCTACTAGGGAACACACTCCCTGAAGAACACTGATCATATCTATTGCTATTAGCTTCTTAGCTAGAGGTGAGGCCTTGCATGCCCCACCCCCACAAAAACTGGAATTTTGACTGACTTGAACGTCTACAGATCTTGTGCAGCCAAGCACAGCTGCTGTGAGTTACAGAGTGGAGTGGTCCTGCCATGTCTAGAAGACATTGCTTCAATGCAGTCCTCTGATTTATGGCTCTTTCTAACACCTCTTCTTCAGTGTTCCTCAAGACTTGCAGGGAAGTGTGATAAAGATGCCCCTTTTAATGCTGAACACTCCCCAGTCACTGATTCTCTGCACTTTGACCTACTGTGGTTCTTGATAACTACCTTCAAAAATGTCCACCACCCTTAGACATCAGGGAAGTGCAAATTACACTTACTTTGAGATTCAATCTCACCCCACTCAGAATGGCTAGAATTAAGATGACAAGTGACAAATGCTGTGACAGATATGAGGAAAAGAGATATTTATACACTGTTGTTGGGAGTGTAAACTGGTGTTGCCCCCACAGAAATCAACATGGGGAAATTTTGAGGAAATCAATTCCTCAAAAGCTAAAAATAAGTCTATCGTATGACCCAGCTATACTACTCCTGAGCATATGCTCAAAGGACTCTCTATTCCACAGAGACACATCCTCCATTCATAATAGCTAGGACACTGAAACATCAACTGGTGAATGGATGATGAAAATGTGATACATGATACATATGCACAATGGAATTCTATTCAGTTATAAAGTAAAATGGTAACTTCAGGTAAATTTATAGAATGAGAAGATATTATTATATTGAGTTAGGAGACACTCAGAAAGACTAACCTGCATGTTCTCTTTTATACGTGGATTTAGAAGCCACAGACCCAGTCAAAAAACCTACTATCATGTTTGAAATACTTCCCCTTAAGTGGTCAGTTCAAGACACTACCCCAAATCAATACAGGGTATTGTCATTATTTTTGGTTGCCTGCAAGAACTTGATGGTAAGTTCTTGTTGCTCAGTACACACACATTCCAGTTACAGAACCAATACCAGAGTTACCAACCTGATAGTGACTTGGAAGCCTCCAATCTGATGGCTAGCTAATCTGATGGCTAGATTGCATAGTGTTGGAAAACGTTATGCAAGAAGCTCTTGAAGAAAAGTTATTACAGTCTTACCCAGGGGAAAGCTGTATGAACTTGAAGAAATGACTGGCCCAGCAAAATACACTCAATGGTACAATAGTAGCACTAATGTCTTGGGGGTGGTGGTAACTGAAGGCCCACTCAATAGGAGGAAACTCATGCCTAGTACTGTAAACCTTGGGCTAGAGAAGTCATAGATCCTAGAGGCGAACCTCTGTTAAACCAATACACTATCTAACTGACTTCTAAATACTTGTCTTTATATATGCAGATCAGCACCATTCTCAGTCCTCATCACAGAAGTTTCTTGTAGTGAATGGACAAACTGCTTTTTGCAGGGAAGAACAGTTAATACAGAGACTCATGGATAATCAAAGTACTGAGACTAAATGACTATTGAGTACTCATCCCTCACTGGAACCTTCATATTAACCCTTTGAAGGCTCAGGTAACATTTTTTATCATTTATTTTTTTCTTTTTCTTATTAAGAAATTTTCTATTTTACATACTAACCACAGATCCTCCTCTCCTCCCTCCTCCCACCTCCCAGCCTCCCCCCCAAAACCCACCCCTCCTCCAAGGCAAGGTCTCCCATGGAGAGTCAGCAGAGCCTGGTACACTCAGTTGAGGCAGGACCAAGCCTCTCCCCACTGCAGTAAGGCTGCACAAGGTGTCCCACCATAGGCACAGGGCTCCAAAAATCCCGCTCATGCACCAGGGACGGATCCTGATCCCACTGCCTGGGGGATCCCTAAAGACTTCAAGCTAAACAACTGTTTTGCCTATCCAGAGGGCCTAAGTCCAGTCCCATGGGGGCTCCACAGCTATTGGTCCACAGTTCATGAGTTTCCACTAGTTTGGCTGGCTGTCTCTGTATGTTTTCCCATCATGATCTCAATATCCCTTGCTCATAGAATCTCTCCAATCTCTCATTGATTGGACTCCTGGAACTCGGTCTAGTGCCTGGCTGTGGATCCCTGCATCTGCTTCCATCAGTTACTGGAGAAAGGCTCTATGATGACAGTTAGGGTAGTCACTAATCTGACTACCAGAGTAGGCCAGTTCAGGCACCCTCTCGACTATTTGCTAGTAGTCTAAGCTGGGGTCATTCTTGTGGATTCCTGGGAACTTCTCCAGCACCCTGTTTCTCCCTATTCCCATGATGTCTTCATTTATTCTCTTTCCTTGCTCTCCCACTCTGTCCCTGTTCTCAGCTCGAACCTCCTGTTCCCTCATGTTCTCATGCCCCATCCCTTGCCCTCTATTACCCCCCTCACCCTCAGTTTGCTCATGTAGATCTTATCTATTTCTCCTTCTCTAGGCCATCTATGCATCCCTCTTAGGGTCTTCCTTGTTAGCTAGCTTCTCTGGAGCTGTAGGTTGTAGTCTGGTTATCCTTTGCTTTACATCTAGTATCCTAGTCTTTAGAATTTAGAAGACCCTGTGGAAAGAACGTAAAAGCTGAAGGATGAGAGGGGTCTATGAATTAATGAATGACTTGGCTCTTTTACTCATGAACTTAGAGCAGCTGCAGTTACTTGCATAAGGCCTACACAAGAGAAACATTCCATCACACATAAAAGAGGGTCCCGGCTCCTCCCTGATGGCAGCTGGAGGAGGGCGAGTCATTATCTTCATTGGCTTACCCACTGGTGAGTCCTCCATGATCCACACCTATGGACACATGGATGGCTCTAGTGAAATTTAGTGAGTAAAAAACAAACAAAACCCCAAACAAAACGAAGAGTCATGATAGTGGGAGAGGGGCTTGTTTGTGAGATGCTTAGGGAAGAAGAACTGAGGTAAGAGACAGTAGAGTGGTGAATGTGATCAGAATGTAATATATATGTAAATGAAATTGTCAAAGATAGACTAATTTAAAAAATAAAAATAGTATCCTGTACATACACACAAAAGAAAATAGTTATTTAAAAAATAAAAATAAAATGCAAAGATGTCTATTATATTCAATCAAGATAGAAAATGTAAAAGAAAGACCACTTTTAGGGGGTGGGTATTTCTCAAGATTAAGGGTTTGATTTTTCAGAATATATGACATAAATCCATTTGATTCAACTCATACTTGTAATTGGTGCTCATCTGAGGCTTAGTACTAGAGAGTCAGAAGTCGGTAGCGTTTGTTCTTGTGGGTATCTCAGACAAAAATGGCAGATAAGTTGTCCACGGTGTCAAATAGGAATGCAGAAGATATCTGGGAAGGACATGCAGTTTTGAAGGCCATGGATCTGTGGGTTTGAATGGGTATCATAAGGCGGAGTGAAGTGGGCAAGAGAGAAAATGACAAGAAGAGGGAGGATTGAGGAGAGAATTGTGGCATAGCTCCTTGTTAGATGGGCACCATGCAAGCCTGAGGCAATGGCCGGGTAGCTAGGAGATGGGCACCATGCAAGCCTGAGGCAATGGCCGGGTAGCCAGGAGATGGGCACCATGCAAGACTGAG
>CABHPR010153304.1:55600-67050 GCA_902168415.1 Peromyscus melanophrys
GTGTGTGTGTGTGTGTGTGTGTGTGTGTGTGTGTGTGTGTGTGTGACAAATTTCCCTACCAGCAACATTGCCATGTTGGTGGTGGACAAAAAGGAGATAAGCACAAATTTCACTGCTTATAAATGTGAGATGCCCTTCTCAGTGATGAAGTTGAAGGGCTATGGACTGGAGAACACAGCAGAAGCCTTGGGTAGTCAGCATGGCTGAGAGGTGAAAGAAGTAAAATCTGCCAGAGTGGGTAGGAAGGGATTGCTGCAGTGGGAGAGAAGAGGCCTGTGCCTGATCCTTAGGCTACAGCCAAAGGCAATAGTGAGATGCTCAAGGATATGGCTATGGATGAGGCAACAGGTTACTGTAGGGTCATCTGGATCAGCCTCCACTGCAAGTCCCTGGGGAGTACAGAGGCATGTGGGGCCAAGGATTCTTTCTGTCTTTGTTGTAAGGTACTGTAGACATTGCCCCTATTTCATGAAGCCAGGTGTCATTTTAGAGAAGAGCCAGAGCAACAAGGATTTGTGAGTTAAAAAGTGTTCAGGTTCAAGGCTCTTCTAGGTAATTGCTCCAAACAAAGTTCATTGATTGGATTATGGTGCAGTTACCCCTGCAGCCTCATGGACCAGATAGACACATGATCAAATGGCAAGTCAGACCATGTTTCTCAATGACAGAGGAACCCGTACACACATTTGTGCATAGCATAAGTTAGCTGCTTCTGTACATAGAGATATTATGCAAAATGAGCTCATATGCAATACATTACTGAGTAGATGATTCATGGCCTTGCCTGTTGGCTTCCAGACTTTCACAGGACCTTCTGCGTGTTCACCTTTCACTTCTGAATTTCTCCAGAAAGCTTTGTACTTAGTGAGCTAATCCAGAAGCAGCACAGGAACATTTCACTAGCTGCCCCCTCTCCCCCAAATCATCATTTTGTTTTGCTTTTGGAAGTCTAGCTGTTAATGAGACCATAGTGACAGGATTGTGTCAGCCTCCTGGGGTCTGAGTGTCTGTACACTCAGGCCTTGTGCTCCAGCCAGGCCTGGGGTCTTCCCGTTGCTACTGACTCAACTCAATTATTCTTTCCTCCCATTTGCATGTCTTGCCCGGGAGAGAACACAGGCTCATTTTCCCTTCATGGAGCTTGCACTCCTTGCAGCAAGACCGGAGTGATGAGGTTGGAGGAGAAGAGCCAGTTAAGTGGGAGTTTTTCACACTGGGTCTGTTTGGGAAGTCAAGTGTGGGGCTGAGTGCTTGGCAAAATATGAAATGATATAGTTGGGCTGAGCTTTATTGCATTTCTTGGAGGCAGGAACCTTTCTACGATAGCCTGAAGGTTGGAGAAGGAACACTTAAAGGGAACTCATCCAACTTTCTCTACACTTGACTTCATGCAAAACATTCTTACATAGAGATTCGCTTCTGACAAAGACAGTGAGCCTAGAAGAGGGGCCAAGAGCAGCATAAACTGTGCCCTTAATTTGGAAAAAAGAGGACAAACCCCCCCCCCCCAACCCCGCCAAGCCCCGTTGTTAGTTTGTGCTGTTTTCTTTGAATACAGTGGGAAAAAATATGTTTATGCTCATCAGGGAGATGAAGTCCAAGTATATTGAGTATCCAGGAAATGAGTGCAGCATGTGGGACCCAAGCTTGCCTTTGTCTTTCTTCCCAGCCCTGTCTGTTTTTACCACAGCTGGCCACCCAAGCTCATCATATTCAGAGGCCCACCCAGGGGCTATTGGTGTCAGCAGGGAAGGACACAATTGCACTTAGGTGTAAACATGAGAATTTGTGTTCAAAGTGCTAAGTAGCAGCAAATTGTCCCTCAAATATTTGTCGGTAAAATGCCATAGAATTTGTAACAATGTCCCTGCATTTGCCTGCTACTGGAAATACCATGTTTTCAATTTACAAATAAAAAATTTAAATGTTATTTCATACTTATATTTAATTGCTGTTTCATGGTATCATAGAGGAAATAGCTTACAAATAACAGTATTTAATTTCTGGGAGGTCCAAGATCAAAATTCTTGAAGATAGGGTATTTCTATAGGGCCTGCCTCCTCAGTTCATAGATTGCTGTATCCTCTCATGGAAGAAAGGATGAGGGAGCTCCCTAGAGTCCCTTTATAGTGGCACTGATTCCATTCATCAGGACCCTGCTGTCATAATTTAATCACCTCCCAAGGGCTCCGCCTACATACGCTATTTTACTGGGGATTAAGTTTTTTAGCATATGAATTTGGAGAGCTACACAAGTTAAATTATGAGAGAAGACATTGTGGTGTTGAGCTCCTTAGCCCTTGCATGCAGAACTCGGATAGCTCTGGTATACAGACAGAACTTCCAACCTTTTCAAGATTCTGGGTGGTGGTAGGTTGGGCCTGCTCTCTCCACCAGACCATTGTTCCTGGGTGCCAGTGAAGTCGTCGTACGTTCTAGAATTGAATGTTGCTGTGTTACAAATGACTTAGATGACTCCAGCCAGTCTCCTTCACTTTCATAATCTTTAAAAACATGACTTGGTAATGTACTTTCTGAGGATAAGGATATCACAACTGCCATTATTTATGCACTGCTTATTTGAGCATACTTTTCAGCTTGCCTGCAAAGATTTTAAGATATGTTTGTCATCCCATACGCTTATTAATAGTGACTTCTTTGGCTCTCAGTGATGTCTTGTTTGGGATGATAAGTCATATAGTTAATTTTATTTAATACAGTTAACTCAATACTCTATGTATTTTGCTCTGTTAAGATTTAATATGTGCTGTGGGATGGTCTGTATGTCAAAAATGTTGCTTATTGGTCAATAAATAAAGCACTGATTGGCCAGTGGTCAGGCAGGAAGAAGTATAGGCGGGACAAGGAGGAGAGAATTCTGGGAAGTAGAAGGCTGAGGAGACACTGCCAGCCGCCACCATGACAAACAGCATGTGAAGATGCCGGTAAGCCACAAGCCATGTGGCAAGGTATAGATTTATAGAAATGGATTAATTTAAGCTATAAAAACAGTTAGCAAGAAGCCTGCCACGGCCATACAGTTTGTAAGCAATATAAGTCTCTGTGTGTTTACTTGGTTGGGTCTGAGCGGCTGTGGGACTGGCGGGTGACAGAGATTTGTCCTGACTGTGGGCCCGGTAGGAAAACTCTAGCTACAAATATGTGTTATTATTTTATTTTAACCTAAGAAAGCAACTAGGCAATCCACATGATCCCTGCCCTTGTCTATAACAGAACTGCTTTTTATCAGACCTCCTCACACTGAGGTTTAGGGGATTAGAATCTCAGAAAAGGACACATATCTTGGGAAGATGGGCATTTCTCTGTTCTAAGAACGCCTGTCAATTTATGGGCTAGGTGAGAGACAGGGGCTGAGACAGGATTTTGGTTCAGAGCTTTAGCAGACACATTACAAAGATCATACATATAGACTGCTACATCCCCAGTGAGCACATCTATAAATTCCCACCAGGTTAGAGAAGAGGTGCTCCAGCATTCTGTGAGTTAGCAAAGTACCCTTCTCAAGCATTCTCCACCATAATGGTAGCCACTCTTACATGCTAGTTTTACCAGCTGATATACTTTGCAGAAATAGGATCATGTGAGAAAATACTGTTTCTGAATTTTTAAGCTCAGTGTGTGTGTGTGTGTGTGTGTGTGTTTTCAAGAGGGCATATGTACATTGGTACACTAAATGAAGGTCATGGAGAGGAAATAATACCTTAAGGGGTCAGTTTCCCAGCTACATCAAGATGAGACAGAGGAGCTACAGAGTCACAGAGCTAGTTCTCAGCTTTATTGTGTGATGTCCCTGATTTCTTTTCAGTTGTTCCTGAAGTCCATTTCAGTCGTTCTGAGCAATTCCCAGGGCCTCAAATGTCACCCGCCTGATTTCTGCTCAGCGAGCACCTGCACCTCATATTTCAATCCAAGCAGCAATGGAATGAATGCTAAGAGATTGAGTCTCTATTCATTCAGTTTGCCATGTGTTTAAGATTTCTTATATATTTTTCAATCTAGATCCAACTCCCTTATAATTAACACAAGTTCCTTCTAGATCCTGGTTTTAGGCTCACTATCAATCACAGTTCTTTTGTGCATTCTCTACATGTCCTGTTTTTACAGACTGTTCCTGTTTTTAATGAGAAGTTGGAGGAGGCTATGCTGGGAATAGCCTACCATATATCATTTTTGAACTTGTCTAATGTATGTTTACTCCCACAGATACCTGTTTATATTTAACTCACAGTGGTTGAATTTCATAGGGTAAGTTTGGTCAAAACATGTTGGTTGGGTTTCAAAATCTTGTACTCTGATCTCTTTGAAAAGTTTGCAATGTCATGCTGAATCATTTGCTAGCAATACTCCAGAGTTCGCTCATTACTAGTAGTTTACACAAACTCTGCTTTAGGAATAAATATGTGGGTACAAAGGATTGGATAATAATGGTTATAAAAGAGATAGATTTGAAAGCGAATTCTAACTATTAAACTATGTTTTTCTACCTTTTAAAACTTGCCACAATCATGATTAATTATTGTATACTAATTGTTTGATTCCACCTATCTCTTTAAGTGCAGATTTATTGAGGATAATCTATTTATCTGTTTGTCTGTCTCTCTCTTGCACGCTTTCTCTCTCTCTCAAGCAAATGTTAAAAATATATATAGATCAAAAGACCATGGGATACTCACTACTCTCCCAACCAACCCTTCCCTTTCAGAAAAGGCTCCAGCAGAAACTGGTTCTTTTGGAAGACTCAGACTCAGACCACAGGAAGGAGTTCTGACTGAGAGTATGTGCCAAATAAAGACACTTTTACAAATCTATTTACAGTTCTGGGATGAGAAATGCTAAGGAGAGATGATGTAGAATAAGGACTACAGTTTATTTTAAATAATTCAAATGCAAATATACAGAAAAACTTAAACAGCAATAAAGATTGATGCTGACCTCAAAAGGTTTGTAAAGCTACACATTAAAAAAAAACAAAATCAAAAACAAAAACAAAAAACCCTAAAATGTAACTTAAAACAGCCCCTTGCATGTGTTTGTACAATCTTTCCGATATACAGACCTTCATAGAGTGATTGTGACTCACACGAGGCCGTTGCTGGCTTTTTCCAAACATTCTCAAATTGTAGTCTAGTGTCTGTCTTAAATCATACGAAGTACCTCTAGTCACTAACGCTGGCCTCGCCATTTGGCTTGATGCATGTTTAGTCTATTTCTTCTTGGCAAAGTGTTTTAGCGCAAGTGTCCGAGCATAAGGCTGACAAAATGTTCTTTTTCCTACTCATTTGTGTGGTCTTGTTTAACAAAAACTATATACATAAAAAAATCTGAGTAGAATTTGTTCAAGGAAAGCATACATATCTATCTGGCAGTGTGCTGAGCACTGTGAATAATCCATGAGAGGCCGGTGAATTCTAAGGGAGAGAAAGAGGATGTTTGTTTCTGCCATTTGCTGCTCTGGCTACTTAATTACAACGTGGCCTTATTTCATTTCAAAAAAGTTAAAATTATACAATGACAGGGAAATAGTTTTAACTTGGTGGGGGGTTGCACTTTTCTTTATAATATTTAGCGTTTGTGCTCCCGCCACTTAAAATTACAAAGTATGGTTTAATTATTTTTTTTTTTTGAACTTTGGGCAGGACAGGCTGCGTTCCTATCAGGATTATTCTCGTAACACTAACACACAGGTACATGAGATGAAAATGAATCTTAATTTGGAAAGTCTGCAGTGACTTGTTCTCATGCCCAGGCTGTGTTGCTCAAGTGCTCTGAGGACATCACAACATGCATGCCAAGACAAGACATCTTCATGTGGAATCGTTCTCCCCACAAAGCAGTCCTTGTTGGATTGTCGGGGTTTGTCAAAATGGAGAGAAAGGGGATCTCCCACCAGGCTGGAGGAGATCAAGTGAGCTTCTGCTTGAAACCTGTTATGGATTCAGAGAAGGAAAGGTCCAAATAAAATTAATTAATAGAAGAGGTCATTTCTGGTCAGGATGAACAAGGACTTTGAATTGATGGGGCCTATGGCAGAAAGTTAGTTTGAGTTGTGGTGAGGCTGATCATGAAAGGTAAACCCATTTTAGAAGGGTCTTGAGGGGCATCCTTATGCATTTGGATTCTAGTCCAGTCTAGTGCTGATGAATTTATTTAGGGAGAGTGAAATGTTTGAGTGTGTTTAAACTCGGAAACAGCATATGGAATAAACAGGAACCAAAAGCATTCATAGCTTATACTGTTTCTCATTTTTATTTCTTTTCATGTCTTGTGTTCTCCGGGCTTTTAAAAAAAGAAATGGTAGAGGACTCTAGCCTGACCATGAAAACTTTAAGGTGTGAAATCAGCTCACTCACTGTGAACCATGGCATGCCCTGCTGAGGTTCCTGGCCTTCTTCCATGCATTGGGAACCCTGGCCTTCATTCATACCCAGGTCCTGTTTTTGGTAGCACAGGCTAGCTTAGTCCCAATGATCTCCAAAGATGTTATAAAGGAGCTTGCACCAGCCTGGAGCTAACCTTTTGCTCTACCCAGCTCCTACCTCTGCAGTAGGAGTGAACGATCTAACTTGTGATTTCTGAATAATACATGTGAACCCTCCCCTCCTCTAAAAGAAATGGTAGCTCTAAAGAAAGTGAGAAATAGGCCTTATGTTCTGTGGATGGTGAATTTGTTTGGGGTTCTATGATGTGGTAATGAGGTTTGATGTCCTATAATATAGAAGTATCCCTTGTCACAGGAGGAGCCTTTGGTTAAAACTGTCTAAGAAGAGAGAATGGAGCTGTTGTGCCTACATGGTGAGACCCTCTGAGCAAGACCACCACAGAGCCGATATCTGATGCAAGCACACAGGGGTTTATTAATTATAAGCCCTGGGCTTGGTCCTTTCATTCCCTCCTTGAGTAATATATCATCTCCAATCTTGGTAAAAGTCTTTTTGGTAAAGGACTTTATCATCAGGGTGGTAGATTAATTTGGAGACTAATTGGACCAGGATGTAAGAGGTTTCCCATTATCAATGGCAAAGTGAGCCTCCCCTTATTCGGTTGTTGCTGTCTGAAAGTGTGTCATGGGTTTGGTTCAGGGGCTGATATTGGGATTCTAGCATCCTCAGTTTAGTGGTACCCAGACAGGAATCATCATTTGGTTAAGACATCAGTGACATAAGAGCCAACAGTAATTAGCAGAAGCAGAAGCCAAAAGCTCTGTGATGGCTGACAGAGTTCCTTATCCTGAAGGAACTTGGAAATGAGAATGATGACCAGTCATTATTTTATCTCAAGTTTCCTATGACAAGAAATTCCCTTTTGATCTAACATTCTGGGGGGAAAACAAGGGTGACGTTTTCACTCCTGTAATTACTTCCTGCTGACATTGGGACATTGTTGTCAGGACCGTGGAAAGCCAGAATGTTAGTCAAAAACAAGGAGGGAATGTAGAGGCACCTGCTTTATTGACTAGCTGAAGAGATGGCATTTATATCAGTTGAATTGGTCAGCTTTCAGCAAGTTCAGGGTTCACAGTCATTTGGAGTGGGTTGTCACCAGCAAATGATGCTTGGATGTATCTTTCAGCCAAGCAGAAATCTGTTGAGACAGATATAAACTAGAAACAGGAGTTAAAATTTAAGAACTTCAGTAATTGAGGAAGGGGAGGAGTCCCAAGTCCAGGAGAGAGAAAAATACCATCTTTAGGAATAGACAGGTGGGGGAAACTTACATTCTTTTCTATATAGAGAGATAGGTATAGATTGAATTAAAATGTCGTTGGCCCAGTGAAGAGCATCTATAAGTGTACATTAAGAACCTTTTTGTCTCTCTCTTTCTCTTTTTTAAAGAGACTTAGTAGCTTTAATTAATTAATACATTGATCAATGAATTAATATGCAACTTTGTGGAAGACTCTGGTTGTCTGATGTTGCTAGGCTGACAAAGCTATAGGTAGCCCAGTCATCAATGCCATCAAAGATCTGAGAAGGGTACATTTTATCTGAGTGCAGACTTCCAAATCTATTAAAAAGGATAGAGACTATCCATTGCCCAGACCATCATCATCCCGGGCTCCTGTAGTCTTCATAGCATTTGCAGGGCAGGTGTCAGAACAGCATCAGTCCTGGCTGCCGGGCCTATAATGTGGAAGTTTTCCCTGTGGAGGAGAAGCTTGGGAAAAACTGACATTATCTTGTCAGAGTCTCATCTGTCCATTCTGGACCTAATCCCTGGCAGCAGGTGTTGAGTTAGGGCATCTTGTCCAGTGGTTCAGGTGGCGTCCTCATATTGTTGTTCCATATCTTCTTTGGAGACCTTAGGAGTCATTGTTAGGATTTGGGAGTCTCTGTTTGTTATAGTAAGCTTTTTTTAAAAAAATCAAATAGCTTAAATGCCATATTCATCAGATCTTTGACTGGTTTGAGGACAATTATCTATTAAATATTTCTGAGCTAAACACATCTAGACCTAATCTTGAAAACATCACTAAGTTTGGTAACAATAACCAGGCTAATTTGTTATCCTGTAGATATATTAGTCAAATGGACCTCTCAGGTTCTGTTTTATTTCTTCTTTAAATAGCTTATAACTTAAGTAAGAGTTAATAGTTTATGCTTTAACTAGTAGCAGGATGACTACTATTAACTTGTATTCCTTAACACAGAGGACATGCAAACACAGTCATTCAAAACCAAATATACATGTGGCCACATTTTCCTCCATACCTACAGAGTAGACATTTTAAAACTATGAACCTTTGGAGTCTCAATGTAGCAGCAGAATACCAAGAGAAAGAAATCTGAAACATGTTTCATTCTTTTATACAACTCAAATCATTTTCTTTTATCACTATTTAAGCTTTTTCATCCTCAGACTTTCATAATTTGCTTTTGCACATTCCAATAACTTGCATTTCACATATCTTAAATTACTTCCTTTCCCCCAAAACATTCTTTTTATATCCCAATACCTAAAACATTTACATCTTAGACTCCACATAAACTTTACTTATATTCAAACCTCACAACTTACTTAAACATTAAAGTTCCACATTTTTATACCTCAAACTACTTCCTCAGACCCAATACAGTACATGCTCAAACCCTCATGACATACTTAAGCCTTCATAATTTTATATCTTAAACTGCTTCCTCAAACCAAAAAATCATTTAAACTTTCATCCTCATATCTCAAGTCTTCATATTCTTAAAAAAACTTTACATTCTAAAACACCTTTTTATTTTATTCTATTCATCAAGCTATCCTCTCCTTGGAGTTTGATGCAGTTTTTTTCCCTTATCTTAACCAATAACAATTTGTACCCAGTTCTCTTAAATAATGGCAAGTGTTTATAACCCATTGAACTCAAATGACCAAATTCCATGTATTTATTTTTCCTTTCCTGTGGAGACAAAAGCATAATTTTTCCCAAACACAGTGTGTCTTCGACTGGTAATTCAACGTTTTTTTCCCAAGAAGTATCAGGACAGAGAAGGGTTAAGGAGGGAAAATTGCTGCCCAGCAGAAGAGACCTTGAAGTTATCACAGTGAAGAAGAACTTGGCTTAGGAAGGAAAGGAGAGGGATGTGGACCCAGAGTGTGTCCTTGGTTGCCAGTGTTCCTGAAAAAAAAGTTTTTGTTAACTCCTCTAAATAAAATAATTAACAGTTAACATCAGATTCTCTGTTCAACGTTTGCACAGTTTGTCATTTGCAAACAGTCAATTCCCCATCGCCCTGCCCATAGCTCCCATCTCTGCCTGCCTGTACTGAGAGTGCACACCCCCACCCTCTGTGAGAGCTGCTGGCTGGCTGCAGGCCTCTGTTGCAGACCAAGAGCAGCCCTGACCATGCTGCAAGCCTGATAGCAAGAGACCTACAGAGGGAGGGAGGTGGCCTTTGCTTTGCTTCTCTCCTTCTTTTCAAGGAAAATAAGGGAGGTTAGACAGAAACAAATAACATTAACATAGACAATCCGAGTAACAGTATATCAGCACTGAGATGATGGCCTCACTCATGGCTAGTGAGCCCCATCTAACAGATGGCCTCTCTTGCAGTATGTAAGCCCCACCTGGCAGGAGCCTGCTTATCTCAGTTCAGTCAGGGAGACCCAGTTCCCTCTATTGTGGGCAGTGGCTCACACATCCTTCCAGTGGGCTAGGCAAAGGTCTAAGGAAGAAGAGGGGGACTGTCCCATGGCATCCATCACAGTCAAGTCTACAATGAGAATAATTAACACACTACACATAAGAACAAGGGCACATGAAAAAACTCTGCCCCAATGAGATGATCAATAAAGCTCCCAGAACAATGACGGCTTGATGTGCTCTGGGGGGAGCAACCCTCCAGGCTCAATCACACCAAAAACTGTCCAGACTCAAGGCTCTCCATCCTTGATCAAACTAACCTCAAGGGCTTCCATATCTCTATCTCTAGGGTCCAGAACGTCTTCCAGAACCCCATGATCCCAGCCCTCCAGTGAGTCTGCTGGCTGCCACAGGCACTGACTGTTACTGGACCACACCACAGATCTAGTGCACCTTAGAAAGTGAAAATACAGGGCCACACAGAGACAGAGACAAAGACACAGAAGCTTACCGGCCGGTTAGGAATCCCTTGGATCGGGGTCTGGAGGTTGCGGGGAAGATCCCAGACAAGCCCCCAAATGTTGTGCCCACATCGTGAGACACCCTCCCCATCAGGACCACTACAAAGCTGATATCAATGCAAACACACAGGCATTTATTAATTATAAGCCCAGGCTTGGTCCTTTCAGAGCATGGTAAAAACAATGAAGGACTGTAGTGATGAAATTCTAATGCTTGAAGAGGAAGACCAAAGACACATTTGGAGAATTTTCCCAGTTAGTGTGTGGAGGTAATGTAGACATGAGTAGAAGATAGGAAAAACAGAAGCACACTGTCCATCAGGTACAGTGTCAGTCAGGTAGTGCCCTTGGGTCTGCTGCAACTGACATTGAGGTCCATTTTGAGAGCTGTGAAAACATCTTTAATTTTCCCTGACGAACGACTCAGTCTCTGTTAGAAGGGTGTACATCTGAGTAGGGAAGTGTGAGCAGAAGGAAGGTTGCAGAGGATAAAGAGTGAACTGGGGTTGTTGAAATGAGTCCAAGGCCTGTTGTGAGTTTAAGAAGTCTGGCAGGGAAAAGAAGGGAGGCATGGCTAGCATGAGGGAAACAAAGTCAGGCAGAACTACTCTCCAAATGGTAAACATGAAACACTGACAATGTGGAGATTTAAGTTAGAGGGAGGGAGTTTGGGAGGATAGGGAGTGTGGTGGAGTGAGCATCTGAGCCACACAGACAACAATCAGAAAAATCTGGGGAAGCCTTTTTCCCTAAGAAATTGAGGTTAAAGAAGGGCAAGTGAAAGAACTGATACTTCATTCATTTTTTCTTTCTTTCTTTCTTTCTTTCTTTCTTTCTTT
>CABHPR010153305.1:0-40912 GCA_902168415.1 Peromyscus melanophrys
ATTTTAGGTCTTCAAGGTGTATCTCCAGGAAAGGAATTGCTGGATGATATGGCCATTCTAATTTTAATGATTTCAGGAATAGCCCTTCATTTGTGTAGTAGCTGTCTCCTTTTATAGCCCCAGCATTCCTTGTGGGATCTGATTGCTTCATCTCTTCCACACTTACTTTCTCCATGTTTGCCAATCACCATCCTAGCAGGTAGGAAGTGGTTCATTATTTTGGTTTTGATTGTCATTTCTCTGGTGACTGATGAAGCTCAGCATGCTTTCGCGCAGCTGCCGGCCTCCTGTGTGCCTTTTCAGCAGATGTGTCTCCTTAAGTCCTTTGCTCATTAGTTTTTAACTATTAAGTGTAGCACAAATTCTAATTGGTCTTAATAATAAAAACCTGGAGTCAGATATTAGGGGAAAGCTGAAAGATCAGAGAAACAGATCAGCTAGCCACTAGAGAGACTTCTTCCCTCTTGGAATCTTTAGATTGAAAGGGGCTGAGCTCCTGTCTCCACCCTGCCTTATCATGTCTTCTCTCTGCCCAGACATATCACTTCCTGTTTTCTCCTCGCAAGTGCTGGGATTAAAGGTGTATGCCACTACTGCCCGGCCTAGTGGCTAGCTCCGCACTCTGATCTCCAGGCAAGCTTTATTTGTTAGAGCACAGACAAAATATGACCACAATTCAGCTTGTCTTGTGAATTTTAATTTGGAAATATATTTTTTGAAAGGACCAAGCAGACATCATAACAGGCTGCTCAGTCTTCTCTCAGAGATCAGGCCTCAATTTCAGTTTCCTGAGACTTGAGCAAGCAGTTTCGTGGGGGTCATGAACAAAAGACATAGTCCTTGCAGTAGCTCCCTTTCTGCACATACTCTGACTGTTCAAGGTTCAGCCAGTTGTTTACTGTATGGGACCCCTCACCAACTTAGAGCTATGTGCATGGGTCAATGTGAACGTGAGAGGCCAGCCAGTCTCCATGGCAGCTCAAGGACAAAGCCTGGGACTTGTCCAGGCCTGCCCCAAAGTGGATAACTGCAACCCCCAACTAACCCTAGCCAATTAAAAGTTGCTAAAATGTTTACTACTCGCATAAACCAATCCTGAGTCTGTTCCTATGAAGTCTGTAGACCCCAAGCCTCTTTGCTTTAAAAACCCTGCCCCATTGCTAATCGGGGTCTCTCCTGCTCTGCTGCATCATCAGATGGATGGAGAGTCCCGAGTTAACTCATAACAATACAAAGACTCTTTGCTTTTGCATTGGATTCGGTCTCTTGGTGGTCTTTGGAGGACTCTGGGTACAACAGTTTCACTTTCAAATATGGGGGATTTCTCTGTTATTTTTCTGTGTGTATTCTAACCTTTATAACATCAGTGAATACACCCTGTACAATTTTAATTCTTTTAAGTTTATGAATGCTTCAGTGATTAAGTTATGACCTATCATGATATAAGATTCATGAGCACTTGAAAATTTTTGCTTAGACTTTGCCAAATACAGTATATACTTTAAATGTCAACCACTCACTGCTGGCTAAGAGTGTTGCCCAGTTCTCTCATATACTTTCTTGGTTTTCTGTTCACATGTCTTCTGAATAGACAATGGACATTTACATTTCCAACTTCAGTTCTAGATTTGTGTGTTTCTCTTCTTCTGTGAATTTCTTGACATAGTGTTGTAATGTTGTTTGATACATTTAAATGTTGAATTTAACACAAAATCCCCTTCTCAATTTCTTGACTGCACTCACTTGGACACTCTGGTGCTTCTCGAATGTTAAGATAAATTTCTCAGGTGATTTTGATGCTTCCATTCCAGGTTTTGCTGAGGCTGCTTAATGAGCATGAATATTGGATATAACACAACCAGATTCCTGCCTGCAGCGATAGAAGGGAATGCTCAGTTCAAGGGCAAATCTGCCAAAGAATTTGGTCACCTACAGGAAGAGGAGATCACAGAGTCCTTCTCTCTAGATGAGCCATGTCATCACATAATTTCCCAGGCATTAATGTTTTAACCCCATTCAGAAAAGTCATTATTTAATTGAATCATTGAGCTTATTAATATGCTCTTTTGTTCTGAATTATTATAGTAATTTTATAAACTGAATACTAGAACACCCCCTCCATAATAATAATCACCATGGTAACCCAAGATAATAAAATGCTCTATTTACAATTAAGATTAAAACAGCAGGTAATACATAGGAACTCTACATAGTTATGTAATGTCAGGCATTCCATCTAAGTCAAATAGATTTTTAAGGAGTTCTTACAAGAAACTAATTTCATAAGACACTTATTTCTCCCTTAAATAATTTTGAGTTTCATCATAATCTCAATATCTGAAATTATGAATGGACATGTTTGAAAGTCACTAAATTAATTCAGGGAGAAAAGAAATCAGACTCAAACAAGTTAGTGAACATTTTTCAAAGCTAATGAGCTCTGTGCCTCCAGATATTTTATAATATTATAAGTAAATAATCCCCAAACTAAGCTGCTAACAGAAGAACCAAAATCCAGAGAAACAGGAGACATGACTTGGGAAAGGAGAAATTGCATCAAATAAAATTAAAAATAATACAAATAAAATAATGCAAATGACCATGGTGATTATAAATGCATGTATATGAGTCAGCTAGGGTTCCTTAGCATAACACCGTAGCCTGGGTGCTTCATACAAGAGAAAATTACTTTTTCATGGTTCTCGATCCTGAGAAGACCAAGACTGTGATGCTGGTGGTGCCTAGGGAGCTCTCTCCTGGCCTACAGTTGGCCTTCAGTGATAGACAGAGTTCTGTTGTCTCTTAGCCTCCCTTAAGAGCACCAACCCTATCAGACTTGTGTCTCATCTTTAGGACCCCATTTAACCTTAACAAGACCCCTCTAACCCATCTCTAACATGATTACAATGGCACTAGAGCTCTGACATATAAATGGGAAAATGAGTGGAACAGTCTATCGAAACCAAGCTGTGTGAAAAATTTAATGTAAGATTTATTAGACTGACAATCAACTATACATAAGTTAGCTGGATTTCATATAGCAAGAGGTAAATTTGAGGTAAAAAAAATCTATCTGTGGATCTTTCTCTGTTAAATAGCATATACAAAATGCCACCATATTCAGAACTATTTACCTCAAAATTATCTATGTATCTTTTTGCACATACATGTCTGCCAATTTGCCGAAAAAGCATGTAAGTGTATATCTCATACTATCATTCTCCTCCTGCTGTCAGGCTTATCTTGTTTCTGTTGAATTTGTCCACAGAAAGAGTGGAAGAAGAGAGAACTGAGGAGGGATTCAGTGTGTTTGTCATGCCTCTACTCAGATGGAAAAGTTGCCATTTGGGTGGTTTTTCTCCAAAGTCTCCAAGCCGAGTTGAAAAGCATGAGATTTTACTTTAGAATGATTTTTGCTTCTGGTCAATCTTTCTCTCTCACAAAGATTAAACATATAGTCACAGCAATGACTCTCTATCAAGCTTTCTCTGTTTCTGGTAGTTCATGGCAGTCCCCTGTAGTTCCTATCAATGGCTGATGTACATCTTTGGTTCTCAGAATGATGTTTAGGTGTTATTGTCAATGGGCTTTGTACATAGTTTATAGAAAAAGATACTGAAACTGTTAAACTCCGAATCAATTTAATTTCTCCTTAATGTTCCTAGTAAAGCCCGAGTAGAAGGAAAATTCTCTCCCAGTGTGACCTTGTGTGCTCATTATTCCTTTTACAAGCCGGATCAACACCAGCCTCTTAATTGTGCTTACTTGGTGCTCACTTTTTATCCTTATCATCATGTCAGACATTAAGACATGGTTCCCATGCAGTTGGTTCACAGGACAGAACAAATGAATGACCTCACAGAATTTTTTTCCCTCATGTCTCTTAGTCTTGTCCGATAGCCTTTCAGGATGTGTGCCCTTGACACACTTTAATGCCAAGGTAAATTTTAATGAGCAATTAATCATCTTTGCTCAACTCCCCACTTGCCCTACACATTTATTTTGTGTCAAGAATCTGTCTATAGTATTTCCTGTGAAAACCTCATCTCTCTTCTTTCTTTCATGACTTTTGGCCTTGGTGAAACTCTAAAGCCATACCATAGGCAAATAATTGAGACAGCAGTTCTAGGGGGAAAAAAGGAAGAAACAACAGAAAACATCATCCAGTCCACTGCTTATCTTGCCTGACATCACACCACCAATAAAGTTTCCCTCCCAATTCATTTTTATCTTATATACTAAATCCTACGAATTCTGCAAGTTGAGTGACATTGTAGCATAGTGACCAAAAACAAAAAAGGGAAAGAGAAAAAGGCATTAGATCAGATAAAGGAGTTCTAATTTTGTCTATCACTTCACTTATATCTATTATCCCCAGGCTTCAGCTTCTGCATGTCATGTGGAGTCCTAGTGCCTAGTCTAGTGCCTAACATGGAGTCACTTCCCTTCTCGGTGCTAAGTTTCAAGTTCGTGCAAGGTATTTTGTTTGGAAAGGTGACTATTAACTTCCTTGTCTTATCCATATCTAATTACAAGTGACATACAACTTCTAATTGTTGGAAACATGATGATATTAGGTATGTGGCCTGCTGGAGTATCATCCCAATGAACAGACAGAGAAAGATATAGTGGGAATCAGAAAAAGACACGTGGGAATTTATGAGGCCATTGTGATTAATTTATTTTAAGTCAAATACAAGTACCCAGGAAAGATGCAGAGATGGTTGGCATTGGAACACTGCTAAGTGAGGATATCCTCTCAGCAGATGGACTGACAATGGCTGACCTTTCCTCAGCACTTTCTGTGTGTTAGTCAGGATTTGACGTACAGTAACTAGGTAGGTATTGATTATTGATCAAACCCCAACAGGTCACAGTTGTGATTTCCCCCCACTAAGTTCCTTCCAAGATGGAGGCTAACTGGTGAGTGACCCAAGAAGGGCAATTCCTTTTGAAGAATGCTAGGAAGACGGAGCAGAGTCTGGTAGGTATTGGATCACAAATGCAATCCTGTTTCAACAGGTGAAAGAAAAACTAGATGTGAGGAACAAGGGATCAACAAATGTAAACTCACCCACAGGAGGCTTAACATCAAACCTCTCCAGTTAGAAAACCCCTTTTGTGAAGTCCTCTGCACTTAAGAAGTGATTGTGATTGTCACACATAATTTTGTTTGCCTTGCTTAGAGTTGAGAACGATGCTAGTTGTTAATAAATTAGTAAAAAGAGTCTGTCTCTCTCCCTGAAGAGAAGTTAGGCAAACAGAGGTCCAGAGCCACTGGCAATAAAAGATAAACGTAAAGTTAAATCTATCACATTTTTAACTAGATTCAAGGCAGGCTGTAAAAGTGTCTTCCCAATTCCTCTTACATGTAATATTTGTGGAACAATCCACAGTATCACTCTGGTGAGATATAGTGATATTTCCATAAGTTTCACACAATGCTATCACTGCACCCCAACAATTATAACCCACCTCAGAATGGCTCATTAATGTTCCTTTAACATGTAAAGTCTGGTCACCTTCAGAGTAACAGAACACAAACTTCTTGGGGTGTTCCTGGGATGAAAATTTTTTTGTAACTATTTCATGTGATTCCCTCACACACTGTGGTTTGAGCCCTGTTTCATATACTCTATGAATCAAAATGTTTCAGATTTCACTGTTTCTTCCAGACCCTGCCCTGATATATGTCATTTTTATAGTGTTCTAACCATAGTCTAGACACACATTTATACTCAGCTTAAATGATTCATAAGAATGTTCCTGTTGCTAGTCTTTTTAATAGTCGTTTTAATGGCTACATATTATTTTATTGTGATATAAAGCATATTCTGTTACTCAATTAATCATTTACAATTATTTTGTCCCCAAAAATTCTTCTTCATCTGCTTTTTGGGTTAAATATTATAAAGTCCTACAAAATGGGTTTACTGGGTCAACAATTTGTCCCCAATATTTTTAACAACCAGAATCCAATATATGTACAATGTCCATAAAAGTCATCAGTTTTCACTTCAGACCCACAATCTGAAGCATTAAAATGAAAGTATTTTTAGTTTGAAAGGTGTTTAGCCAAGTGTAGAGAGAATAAAGGCAGGGAGAGGACAAGAGATATCCACACCCTGGGAGTTCCACAGTGTAAGGGGAAGCTTTCTGTGGAAAGGGACTGCCTCCTAGATGTACCAAGTCTAAATGAAACCTTATGATGGACCAGTTTCCCAGAAGTCAGTTACGATGTGTGGTACTCCAATCTCACCAAGATATCACTTATCATATTTTCATGAACTTGAAAAAAATCTGTATCTTTCATATTCTCATCAATGTTCCACCTTCTGACCCTGACTGTGTCTGCATGTCTTCCCAGCTAGTATCATAATGATCACCTTTGATTTTTCACTTTACTTTCTGATAGGCCAATGCCTAACATTTAGTTAGGGCTTGCTACAGAGGCTTTCTGCTCCTAAATCCTTTCTGCTCCTTACTCCTTGGCTTTATTTAATTCAGCCTTGAAAAGTATGAACCAGCAATTCCCTTTCAGCAATGTATTACAAATGGTTGCTTTTTGTTATTTGTATTTTAAGCTAATTGTATTTTTATATTGAGATGTGTTAACAAATATTTCTTTTCCCCCCCATGATTTAGGCCTTTACTGTTTTTAAAATTAGAAAGGCACTCTTCAAATAAATGTGGGATAAATATTAATCTATAATTTAAAGATTTTATTTTTGTTTTTAATTATGTCACTATGTGTCAGTGGGTGGGTTTGTAGATGTATGTATTGTACCTATGGGGGCAGAAGAGAGCGTCAGATTCTCTGGAGTTGGTGTTATGATTGTGAATTGTCTACTACAGGTGCTGGAAACTGCACTTGAGTCTCTGTTGATACTAGATTCATAAAACAAGTTGAGAAAAATTGTTTCCTTTAAGAGTGTCTAAAGCTGAAGTTATTCTTTCTATATACATTTTTCACAATTTACTGCAGAAGTCAACTCTGAGAATTTCCTAGTGAGGATATTTTGAATGGCAGATTCAGGATGTTTAAGAGATGTCCATGATCTTGTATACTCTAATAATGAATCTTGAATTGATTCCAAAACCAGTTTGAGGCTACTGAAGAGTTTCATGTGGGAAGGGGTGGTAATGTGACTAGAGTTAATAACTGTCAAAAGTTCAGATGAACAGATATGCGACTAACTCATGGGGGAAGACACAGTGGTAGTGCAGTGGTAGGGGACCAGTGATGTGTGTGTGTGTGTGTGTGTGTGTGTGTGTGTGTGTGTGTGTGTGTGTGTGTGGTGTTGATACTATTGCTGTTGTGTGTGTGTTTTCAGGTGAGCTTGTATGCATGTGATTCTGTGTCAGTGCTGTCTAGTTTATGATTCTGGAGGCTTAGGATAGAATTTGGTGTCCAAATATAGTTTCTAACTGCTTGCTTCAGTAGAATTTTGAATGGTAAATTTTTCATACCAAGATGTGAATTGAGTGAGTAAAAGAAATGATTCTATAGCCATCCGTAAATGACTCCCTAGCAAAATCTGATTAAGCATAGACAATGCAGTGAGATGAAAGCCTACTTCCTTAACTGGCTCTCTTTCTCTCAGTTTCCAATCTCTCCCTAAACTCTCCAAGCTTTCAAATTCTCCACAGGCCTCAGGGTAACCTGAGGATGACACACAGGAGTGGTGACCGCCATTGGGTTTACCCCCTTCCTACACAGTTCTCCAAATCCAAGCCCTGCTAGCTAGAGAAACCAACTAGAACATTCAGAAGATCGTCAGTGGTGCCTCTTCACCCTTGAGCCCATGGTTATACAGGGGTGGGAGTTCAGACACAGCTTTGAAAATCAAGTGTCATGATTTAGAAAGATGCAGTTCCCTGGTGATGGTCACTAGTACATTGTGCAAAGCAAGTTTTCTTCATGATTACACCATTAGATGAAGCCCCATGTGCCCATAGCCAGTCACAGTCACTACTGATAAAAAAAGGAAAAGCCAAATCCTTCTTTTTCCAGAACTGAACTGTTGTTGTACAGGAACATGTTAGAAACTTGCCTTTCTCTACCTGGGAAATAATTAACGTTATTGGGAAGAAAACCCTACCATTACCTTAATGAAGCCTAAAGATCAATTATTTTGGAAGCCCTAATTAAGCTAGTCTACTGATTGCAGTCTTCTTCCAGAGGGATCAGAAGTAGTAGCCACATTCTTTCTTGAGCTGTATTAATTTTAAAAAATGCTTAGAATATTGCATACAAGTGTGTGTGTGTGTGTGTGTGTGTGTGTGTGTGTGTGTGTGTGTGTGTGTGTGTGATGATCTTTAATGAAGTGTTCTGTCCTGAAAGCTCTACTAAGCCAAGAAGAGGTCAGTTCCTGTCTTGAACTCCTCCATGAAGAGTTAAGCTTAATTATCTTGTAATTGTATTAGAAACCCAAGCAGAGTTTGCTCTTGCAGAAACAGCAGGATGGTGCTGCATCTCTGCGGGTGCAATGTGGATGAGAAACTTCCTCCAAATTCTGTAGCAAACTGTGATGGGAGAAAGAGAGACAAGCCACACTATACTGTGTATTGAACTTTAACTTGTAATTTTTTAAAAAAAATCAATTTTATACATATAAATATGCATTCTCTTAATGTTAATTTTCATGGACATTTTAATAAAAGAACATCATTAAAGCATGCAGTAAATGAACTTGGGGTTGGAGAGAAATTTGCCTGTAGGCACAATCCCAGGGTGTCATGGGAAATTGGCTTTCTCATTTAACTTAAATTTAAAAACGTAGCTTATAGGGAAACTCACTAAGAGAATGTGTCTCATTAACTGGAGCATCCAATGGGACTGAGTTATGGCTTCCTAATACAGACATAAATACAGATTGATTCAACTGTTAATTTGAAGGTTCATAGTGTGATTATTTCTTTTTTTGAATTTAACCGAGGTCATTCAAGTCTCTAAAACTGTATTCCCAAAGATTATAATAAGTACAGTCAGCGAGGGAACTCATATTTTTAGGGAAGTATTTTATAAATGTCCACATCTACTAGGAATCCGACTGTGTTAATGGTACATATTACTTTCCATTTCATTAATTTTACTTCTCTGCTATCCACTGGAATCATGTGTCTTTTGCCATTTAAATTCTTTTCACCATCCTCTGCTTCTCAATCCTTCAAGAAACGTTTATTGAGTACACACTCAATAGTAAAACTGTTACCCAAGACATTCATTTTCTCACCTAATCATAATCAACTACTCAGGGATATTATTATACCCATTTTTAAAATGGAAACATTGGTATCCACAAAGTTTAAGGCAAATGGTCATGTAATTTTATCTTTCAATTTAATTTCATGATTCCACTCTTGTGCATTGTTCTTTAATTTGGACCAGTCCTACCCAACAGTGTTCTTTCTAGGGTATCTTCTCCTCACACTTTACATATATTCTTAGCTTTGAAAATTTGCCTGTACATATCTTGTCCCCATCATATCCTTACCTATAAAGTAAAAATAAATCCATCATATTGATCCACTCACATCTTTTCTATTTGTTTGTGTAAAATACAAAGCATTTTGGAGATATCACATAAAGAAAATGTTTCACAAAATATTTACTACAGAAAAAGCATGTATAGGAATATCTACTGATATGTAAAATATATTAAAGCATGTTTAATGTGAAAATAATTCATATTTTACATACCTTTCCTAAAAAATCTATTGTTCCTCAACACTTGTTGGAACCATGTTCTGCTTGGTCTAGTCCCCATGCAACATTTCTCACTTCCAAGCTAGAGTACAGTAGATTAACTTTCTTAAAATTCAATTCTAATTCTGTAACCTTTTTACCTTAAATACTTCAATTTCTCCCTGCCTCTTACTGGGTAAACTGGTAGATTAGTACTTTGCTTTTTAATGATCCATCAGTTTGGCTCCAAGTTTCTTTCTAAACTCAATTTCATAACACTTCTGTTTCCCTTAAATAAAAATAGAAAACAGTATTTTTTTTTTCCGAGACAGGATTTTTCTGTGTAGCTTTGCGCCTTTCCTGAAACTCACTCTGTAGCCTAGGCTGGCCTCAAATTCACAGAGATCTGCCTGGCTCTGCCTCTCGAGTGCTGGGATCAAAGGTGTCCACCACCACCTCCCGGCAAGAAAACAGTATTTATTAAGTATTTGTTATATAGAAAAACTTTATTGTGATCACAATGGGATATGTCAATATGATCCCATTTCACAGATGAGAAAACAGAGAAATAGAAAATATGGCATGTATACATTTTTGTTAATATATAACAGTTGGGTGGTCTGTCATAATAAGTACCAAGCAAAATGAGTAATAAGCATGTTGATACCATCACACACACACACACACACACACACACACACACACACACACACACACTTCATCATCTTCCAGCACTCACTGGTATGTTTCTCACATTTTGATCATACTTAATAAACACCACCATCAGGTTTTCTCTGGACTCTATTCTTTCCATCCAGAAAAGACCTGCTCCCAGCTAAGTTTTCAGAGCACTGACATGCCACTGATGTTTCCATGTTTGTGTCCTGCTTTGATGATATCCAATTCCTATTAGAAGTAGTGGGAGAATTACACCTATTATTGCTTCCTTTTTACTCTGAAGAATTTAGCAAAGTCCTCTGTTATTTTTATCATCATTTTCATTAAAACATCCACTGAAAGTCACAAAAGGACATTTATTCTATTAGAAAGAGAATATATTGAAGCCCCCAAATTATAAAATCCTTGAGTAAAGAAATTATAGTATTTCATATATTCATGCTGTGATAATGACCATGAGTTTTCAGAGCTCCGATACTTCTCCATACCACTACCACTTAATATGCTGCAGTATAAATATTTTAGTTTGTCCATTCTTCTAATCATACCTTCTATAATTCCTCAAAAAAACATATATTATTTAGTTTTATATCTCCAGATTCAAAATCGTCATCTGTTACTTGATACTTAAATATGCATTTAAATTTAAGATGTAATAACAAAATAATCAAAGGTACTTTGATCATATCCAACTAAATATTCAGAGGCTATCAGAAAAAAATCATATTCATATTAAATATTAATTCAAATCCAGGAGCAATATGCTTAGTAAAAAGCCTTTGCTTTTAAAACACCCTCAAATGCAAGTGGAAAATAACCAAAATGGTTGCACTGATAATCTTAACCTTTCCAGGCAAACATTATCCTAAAAATAAAATAGTCAGTTTGGTAAAAAATCATTTCAACGGAAAGCAGCAGGATGTGCTCCCAGCAGAATAACGCCAATTATTATTACCCCCAAAACCCAGCAACCAACAGAATAAAAGCCTCATGCAATATTGCTACACTGGTTTAGAAACCACCTTAAAGTCTCAAATTTGAGGTCAAGATGTCTGAAATAAGGTCTTTCTTTTACAATTACTAATACTTTCATTTTAGTAAACTATTTCTCTTTCTGACAAAGTGGGACAATTCACTGGCATTATCTTTTTTTGAGTTGCATGCTTCTGGCAATTTAAGCAATGCTTCTGGCAATTTAAGCAGGGATGTCATAATTCCTAATTGAGGACCATGTATTAATTTGCAAGCTGATTTTGATAGTCAATTAACTTATTTATACAACTTTTCCTTAAATTAATCACTTATTTTATTTCCTATCATTGGGTCACTAAAGGTTTGGGGCTTTTTTGTTTGGAAGATATATAAACATAAGCTTAAGTTTTCTTGCTTTGTAATGAAAAACAGGAAATTGACTACTGAGCTTCTCTATGCCATGGTGTTCTGAAATGTTTGTCCGAGTGTAGTTAGAGCCACAGTCACTGCACACTCTTTGTTGAGGCTTTTTAAAAATCATTTCAGAACAGATCTCAGCTCTGTTTATATTACATAATGGTTCCCCTAATTGTCTGAGGGGATAGGTTTCCAACACATTTGAGATTAACTGTAGTAGCTTGTTTTAAGAATTTGAAATGGATTCACTAATAGGATTAGATGAATTCATTTGTTGCCTAAAATTATTGATAAGCATTTCTTGAGTGGGGACTCTGGGGTTTCCCAGATTTCTGCTATTCCATGTCGACCACTTAAGTTTTCTTACGGTTTCAGTGGGAAATGTCCCCCAAAATTTCATGTTTAGCACTTGGTCCCCAGAAGGCAGTGTCTTTTGGAGAGCTATGGGCACTTTTAGAAGTAAGACCCTTTTATTTTGTGTATGAGTACATTTAATTGTTGCTCACATGTGTCCAGGATAGAATTGGTTGGAAAAAAATAAAAGGTAAAATTGAGAAAGGTATAGATGAAGGATGACAATCCAGTAATTCAACAATATATTGGTTTTCTGTTAGTTTCTAAGCTCTAAAGGGGGAAATGTGACAGGGGTGTTATTTTAATCCATTCATAGTTTTCCTTAGTAATTGAATTTTCTAAAATTCACATTTGCAGTATATAAGAATTATACAAATGCTTTTACTCTCACTAACTCAGCCATAAATGACATCAATATTGAAATCCCAATAATGTATTTGTCTGCAGCTACTAATAGTCATATACAATTTCCATTTTCCACTATGTCTCTGGGTCTATCTGCCCAGTCCCAATGGATACATCTACAAAACAACTCCTAGAACCCAGTCCCAATGGATACATCGGCAAAGCAAGTCCAAGAACCCAGTCCCAGCGGATACATCTACAAAATAATTCCTAGTACCCAAGGCTAAGGAATCATTGCAGGAGGGACAAAAAGATTTTAAGAGCCAGAAGATCAGGAAGTTTGCTATGAAATTGTGTCTCCTAAGACTCTTAGACACTACACCCATAAAGTCTTACCAACATGGTTGCTAAACATGATCCAAGGAAGGACAACAGCAATTGACACGACACTGTTAAAATTTTTACTTAATGTGTTGTCTCTGAAATGAGATAATTTTAATACATTTCTCATATAGAATTTATGACTAATTATGTACATATGTAGTTTGTACATAGCTGATACTTAAAATAAAAATGAAATAACTGTGGAAAAAAAGACGTAAAACACAGCTGAAGAAGTTGGATAATGGGAGGCATGTCTCAGGCCTTATACTTGGGCCACACTTGCAGCCTTTCTTCTTGCTCTCTCTGTCTCTCTGCATCCTGGTCTACTGAGATATGAGGCAGCCCAGAGCCACCTCCCAGCCATGAACTCTGTCATGCTTCTCCACCATGAGCCAAAATACATGCTTGTTCCCTTGAGTTGCTTCTTGACAGGTATTTTGGTAACAGCAACAAAAGCAACGAATATAAGGCCCTTGTAGATTTACTAATATGCCTCAAAATCATCTTTTATAATTCTGTTCCTCACAACTGTAAGAGATTTTAATTACTGCACAGATACAAAAGGTAACAAAGGAATGATGGCTGTAAATGGAGTTTCCTTTCTATTGACTGACTAAGAGCACTGATACTTTACGTGTAGCTGAAGTTTTGCTATGTCCCGCCTGGCCTGCGGTCGAGACAAATCTTTTCCACTCGTGTCCCCCAAGTAAACACATAGAGCCTTATACTATTTACGAAATAACTGGCCATTAGCTCAAGCTTATTACTGACTAGCTCTTTCACTTAACTAAGCCCATTTCTGTTAATCTAAATGTCACCATGTTTTCTATGGCCTTACCTGTGTGCCATTACATGCTGCTCCCTGGACGGTGGGCTGGCATCTCCTGAATCAGCCTTCCTCTTCCCAGAATTCTCCTTGTCTGCTTATCCCACCTATACTTCCTGCCTGGCTACTGGCCAATCAGCATTTTATTAAAGCAATATACAAAAGTATTATTCCACAGCATTTCCCCTTTTCTGTTTAATTAAAAAGGAAGGGTTTTAACTTTAACATAGTAAAATTACACATAGCAAAACAGTTATCAAGCAAGAATTACAGTTACAATATCTAGTCTATTTATATTTGGCAAATTCAAAGAAAATATTCTGTTTATCCTATATTTGACTCTAAGGTTTCATATCTAACTTATCTTTTATCATAACTAAGAAAAATTATAACTATCTAGTCTTCAACTACATCAAAGACCTCAGAAGGATATAATATTACCTAAGTAAATAAGAAGTTCATTGTAAGGACCTTTCAAAAATCTAGAATGACAGAGACAGCTGCCCGCCTGGACAGTCACTCAAAGTTCTTCTGCAATGTTTGGGTATCCATCTTCAGCCCATAGGCATAGAGTCTCTCAGTCACTTCTCTCTGTGTCCTGTAGAATGTCTGACTATTTCTTCTGCAAAACAGGAACCTGAATTGTCTTGCAAAGTTCAGTGGTCACCTTCCTATGGGTCCTACATGTCCAGTTGATACAACATTTTGTCAAGTAGTTCAGGCAAGAACAGTTTTTGCCCAGATGGCTATTTTTGCCAAGAAGAAGATAAATTCCATATGGAGTGTCTTCAACACTCATCTTTCTTTTTGAAGTAAATTGGTGCTGCCGGGAGAAGACATGTCTCACTGTCCAGAAAGTCTAAGTTTTTAAAGCATTTTAAATGCCATATTCTGTAGGTCTTTGAAGTGTTTGAAGATTACCTATGTAATTGAATTATATCTATGTATACCTAGAAACTTAACATGACTATAAGTTTGAGTATCATAGAAGACTATTAATCTGTATTTCCTAATTACCCATTACAATTTAAATGAGTTACATAAACATAATACCTTAAATGAGAGTAGAAATATATATATATACAGTATAACAAAATTAACTTTAAATTTGTATCAATAAACTAAAATCTATACCTATGTAAAACATTTTAAACAAGTTGTTCTTTAAAAGTAGGTTAAACAATCCACCCTTTTATCCTATCATATCTATATCCTATATTTCTGTATCATTATACAAAAGTATATTTTAGGAAAGATTCCATTTTCTAATGCTGTCTGTTAAATATTATCATCCATAATTACCAACCTCAACTTTCTTTTTTAATATACCACTCTAATAATCACAGCTATTAGTTGTATTAACCTGGTTCAAAAATATATTTATAAAAGATTTAGAGACATCAACAATAAAGTGCTTCCTATTTCAAATAACAACAAAAACACAGATTCCTTTTTATACCTCCCAAGAAACCATTAGAATAATTACAAAGCTTGGTTTTAATGTACATGTTAGAATAGTATTGCATAAGACAAAATAAGTTTCTATTAGTTAAATACATTTGTGTGGATTTCTAGACTAGGGGGATTGGGCAGCATCTTGTTAATACATAGAGAAAACTCCATCTTTAAATACAGACAGGAGGCAGGTGATGTAGGCAAGTGATGGAGACAAGTAATGGAGACAGATGATGGAGAATGGGCACACTGCTCCAGGATGAACACCAGAGATACTTGAGGTACAGGACTGTGGCTAAAGTTGATCTCACATGAAGATGATAAAGGGGACACAGTAAAAGACAATTCACTTCTCATCAACATTGGAACAGAGCATCAGAATGTGTTCCCAGGAGAATAACCCCCATTATTACTACCCAAAACCCAGCAACCAACAGAATAAAGCCTCAGGCAATACTATGACAGTGGTTTAGAAACTGCCTTAGAGTCTGAAATATGAGGTCAAGAAGTCTGAAATGAGGTCTTTTACAATTGCAAATTGTAAAAGGAAGACCTTTGTTGTAATGTCTTGGAACACAAATTCATGAAAAAGCCTCTTGCCTGTGACTCAGGCTGGAGCTACACTCAGTCACAGTTCCTACCCTACCATCTAAGTTTTTGTTTCAAAAACCACAGGAGTTAGCCACTTTTGCACATTCCCCTGTGCAGATGGCTGTATCTTTCACTTCTTCCTTCTTCTGGTGGGTTTTAGCTTTCCTTGGACCCCCTCCTTGGACTGCTGCTACACCATTATATGAATTGTCTTTGTCAGCAGATTTGGTGAGTCAATTGGGATTTCTTAAAGGGGGGAATTAGTTAAAAGAGAGTTTTTCCCCCCACATTAAAAAATGGGAAACATTTTTACAATGGAGGGAGTTTGGTCTCTGATAATATGATTGATGGTCTGAAAATGGAACAAGTAAATGAGAAGATAATTAATGTTGATGGGATTTATGTAATGTCAATTATAAATATTATTTGCATCATTTCTGTTCTACCATTTAAAAAGTTGGTAATATGAGTGTCAAGATAAAAGTTTTAAAGAAAACTTGTTAAAACAGATCACAGAGATATTCAGATCCAAACAGAGGAATTTAAAGGAGAACCAATCTCAACATTGCATTATAAGGTTACAGAGAAACAGCCTAAGGCTTTCAAACAAACCTTAATTTACCCAGTAACCTTACAGGAACTGCCAAATGATAGCTCTGCTCAAGGCTGTATAAGAGCTCACTGGACTCCTGTGCAAGTGTTAGATTTGAGGAGATTCAAAGAAGCAATAGTCTCATATGGCATCCACTCATCTTTTGTGAAGCAGATGGTAAACTCATGGTCAACTTGTAATAGAATTTTCCCTCAAGACTGTGGAAATTTGGTTACAGCCATCTTAGAGGCTTATCTTCATTACAATGGAGGACCTGGTGGAAAGATGACGCTAAGACCATTGAACAACAAAATAGAGCTAGAGGCTTGGAAGTTTCCCAAGATCAACTTCTTGGAGAAGGTGATAATGCTGATATACAAAGACAACCTTTATATGATGACCACACCCTAGCTTTATGCCAAATGGCAGTCTTGAATGCTTGGGACAGAATTGAAGACGTAGGAAAGAAAATTGAGTCATTTACAAAAGCTATACAGGGCTCAAAAGAAACCTTCACTGATTTTGTACAAAGATTGACTTCAGCAGTAAATAGAATGATATCAAATTCAGAATCTAAACAAATAATAATTGAATCTCTGGATTTTGAAAATGCTAATACACAATGCAAACTGGTAATTAGGCCTTTATTGGCAAGATCAGCACCCTTGGGGAATGGATTTGAGATTCAGTCAATATTGAATCTCATGACCAGGATGATGCTTGGATAGGAGAGGTGATTTCCAGAGGTTTGAAGGAAAATGTTAATGTCAAATGTTTCGATTGTGGTAAACAAGGTCATCTAAAAAGGAACTGTTAACAGGGCATTCCTAGAAATAATGTTTTTTTCAAGGAATGACCCCAACAGAATGCCCCTCCCTTTTGGATTATGCAGAAGGTGTGGAAAAGGCAGATGTTGGACCAACAAATATAGATCAACAAGGGAGAAACAAGGTAATCCTTTGCCTTTGCCATCAAGAAATGCACTTAGAGGCCTCTTGTGGGCCCCCATGTCAAATTCTGTCCAATCCTTTCCTGTCATCATGGAAGAAACTCCTTCACAGAGCTATTGAAGAACTTAATGCCTATTGTAAAAAACCATACTGCTCTGTGTTATAGAACAGCTTTAGAAAATAAAACAAAAATTTAAGGAGAAACCATAAATCAAAATTTATAAAGATTAGATTTAGAAACTCCCCAAAGTTAGGGTTAGGGAAGGGTTTTGTTTTTGTAATTTCAGGATAACAAAAACAATTCTCTTGAAGAATTTAAAGACCTTTGGACAAATAAGTATCCAAAGGAGAAGAAAAAAACTACCCAGAAAAAAATTACCAAGAAAAGAAATAATCTGACCTAAAGTGATCTCCAAAGTCTCCAAAAAGATAATAGGATCCCACAATGATGATTCCACATGGATTATGATAACACTATCAAGTTGACAAACACCACCAAAAGATTGACTTTGGGCTACAAACTGCTCAGGACAATATTGAGATGGCTAGCTGAGATGACACAGCCCCACAGACTACTCCAGTCAGGACTTGACCATAATCCTAAATTTTCTTTGTATCCCCATAAGACTACCAGTGCCCCCAATCAGCAGGAAGTAGCCTAGAAAACTATGCCCATATTCCAAAAAAATGAATTGTGGATGTTTGTCTTTGTTTAGGGGTTGGTTAAAAATTGTTATTGATCATAGTCAACCTCTTTCTAAAAGAAAAAAGGAGGATATGATATAGAAATGTATTATATAGAAATGATAGGATAAAAGGGTAGATTATTGACTTACTCTGAAAAAAAGAGATATAGAAATAATAGGATAAAAGGGTAGATTATTGAATCTACTCTGAAAAGAAAAAGGGGAGGATATGGATATGATAAGATAAAAAGGTACATTATTGAATCTACTTTTAAAAAACAGCTACTAGTTTTAAATATTTTACATTGGATTGGATTTTTGTATATTGTATACAAATTTTGTATATTGATACAATTTGAGAGCATTTTTGTTAGAACATACTGTGCATACATTTCTAACCTTGTTCAAGGTATTGTACCTATATAACTCATTTAACAATGTAATGCAGATTTCTAGTCCCTGAAAGCAGTAGCTTGTTCCTTTGTCTCTCTGATCTTTTGGCATTTACCCCAATATCAGGCTCTCAGGTTTTTATTGAAAGACCATTTTAGCAATTCGTGTTACACCTTTGGTGTAATGTTTTCAAAATTTGGAAATTGAATGGACTTGATCCTTAATTATCTACTCAGAAAAAAATTGGTAAATAACTATGAAGGTAAGTTAGAGATAACATTACACAAATAAAAAGCCTCTAAATTTACCTTCTCTGCCCCTAAATGCATTTGGGATGGATACTGCCACAGAATAAACAAGGTATTCATAAAACAAAAAATGACATGGAATTCAAGAATGAATGAAACTTACCCAAGAGTACAATAAGCAGCCAGCCATATAGCAGTCATGGGAAACAAGAGCTTTAAAAACAGATATCAGAAAATTAAGTAAAAAAGGGCACAGAATACATGTGAACATGTCAGTAAGAACTCAAGAACCCCGCCATCCCCCCACCCCTCAGTGTTCATAATACTGTTTTATTTTGCACTGGTTAATACTTTTCATGGTCATCATTTACATTATTTATTTTCAATTTTAAAATAAATCCACAGGCTGGAAGGAAAGATTTTGATAGTTCAGAAGTGAATGAAAATGTGCACTATGACAGTGTGTAAGTTCATCTGGAAGAAATGAACAAAGGATCATTAGATGTAATAGAAAGTAAAAATTAAAATATATATCTGGTCTTATAATTCTTTACACTTATGTATATAATATCAAGTTATATTACTTATAGCATGACCTCTCTACTCGCAGAAGTTATTAGGAAATGGACCAATGCCACCTACATAACGTTATTTCCTTATTCTAGAACAAAATATATTCACTGGAGAAGCATAATAAACAAACCTTGGTGTGTGTATAGCTGAGTGGTACAGGACTTACCTAAGATTTGTGAGGCCCTGAGTTGACCCCTATTTCCACAAAGTAATAAAACAAAGCAAACAAATACAAATGCAAAAAAAAAAATGAAAAATGCAACCCAGGAACTAATCCTTGTGTTGAGTTCTATTTGCTTCTTTGTGGTGGTATTGTGTTCCCCAAAATATTGTGCACTCTAATAAACTTATCTGAGGTCAGAGAACAGAACAGCCACAATATTAAACATAGAGGTTAGGCAGTGGTAGCACACGCCTTTAATCCTAGTATTCCAGAGGCAGAGATCTGCCTGGATCTCTGTGAGTTCAAGGCCACACTGGAAACAGCCAAGCGTGGGGACTCATGCCTTTAATCCCAGAAGTAATGGCAGGAGGCAGAAAGGTATTTAAGGCGTGAGGATGAGAAACTAGAGCCTGGTTAAGCTTTTAGGCTTTTGAGCAGCAGTTCAGCTGAGACCCATTCAGATGAGAACTCAGAGGCTTCCAGTTTGAGGAAACAGGATCAGCTGAGGAATTGGCAAGGCGAGGTGACTGTAGCTTGTTCTGCTTCTCTGATCTTCCAGCATTCACCCTAATACCTGGCTCCAGGTTTGTTTTTATTAATAAGACCTTCTAACAATTCGTGCTATACTTCTTAAACTCTGATATTACTTTTTTTGTATTCGGGGCTTCATCCATGGCTAATGACATGATTCAAAAAAGTTTCTCAAGTTTCATTAACTCTACATTTCTCATAACATGTACCTTAGAATTTATTTTATACAAAAAAAATGAAACACAACTTCATACATTGGCAAAACAATAAAAGACAATGCTTGTTTTAACAGTGTCACTGACATACAAAATATACTAAAACAAAATCCACTTGTTTGACTTACTCAGATCTTATCTTTGGCAAATATCCACACTTATGTTCTTTCCCACCATCACAATAGAAGTATAAACCCTTGCACTAAGCTTTCTTATGCCTTTTGGCAGCTGGTAGCCTCTGTCACGGGCCCCACACACCAAGAAGATTTTTGTAAACAACCTTCACCTTTTTTAGGATTCCTCAGGCATGTAGTCGGCACTGGATTTTTCAACCTAAAGTGATGTATTCAAGATTCTTCCTAGATGTTGCATGTACCAACATACCACCTAATTTTTTTCCAAGTTAGATGTACCACAATTGGTTAGTCCTCTGAGTTGTTCATGGACATTTAAGCGGTTCCATTGTGAGCCTATTTGAATACTGATGCCATGAACATTCAGTCTTTGTGTGAAATATGCTTTCATCTCTCTTGTATAGAAATACATGAAGAGAACTTCTTAGTCTTATATGAATTTGTCCAATTTCATAGGAAAATAATTATCAAACTTCTTACCATAATGGCTTTACTTCTTAAAGTAAATATGAGTACTTTTTAATTTTTAATCATGGTTTATAATGTCATCTCATTTGTGTTTGATTCCCAGTGAGGTCAATCATCTTTTCATATATATGTTATCCATCCTCACATCTTCTTCCTTACAGTGTCTTTCTAAATAATTTGTTAATTTTCTCTCAAATGTAAACTTAAAACTTAAATTTTCATTCTCACATTGCCCTTTGGAGACTTACAGATTTCTCACGTTGATAATGTCATTTTTGTTTTTTCTCTTAAGAAATATTTCCCTAATTCAAAGTGATAAAGACTATTTTTCTACTCAACACTTTGTAATTTTATATTTATGTTTATATCTGCAATGTAATTAGTGTTAATATTGAAAATGATGTGAGAAACTCACATACAAACTTCTGAACTTCCAATTCTCAAATACAAATGTTTGAATTCTCAACAATTTACACTTCATATATAATAAACTTATTTCTGTGCTATGTTTTTGAGTGTAGCTAGAGAGACTAGTTAGTGGTTAAGAAGAGCTTATACTGCTTTTGCAGAGGACCAGAGTTTTGTTACGGGATGTTTGTACACTGTGTGAAGATATGTTGCCCTGATTGGTGTAATAAAGAGCTGGATAGCCACTAGCTAGGCAGGAGAGAATAGACAGGCCTTCTGGGCAGAGAGAGTATTCTGGGAAGAAGAAAGGGGTTTCGCCAGCGAGACTCAGGGGAAGCAGGATGTGCAGTACAGAGAGAGGTAACAAGCCACATGGCAGAATGCAGATTAAAAACATGGGTTAATTTAAGTTATAAGAGCTAATTGGAAAGAAGTCTAAACTAAGGCAGAGGTTTCATAATTAATAACAAGTCTTTGTGTTGTTATTTGGGAGCTGGCTGCCGGTGCAAAGGAAGACTTGTTACAGAGTTTGATTCCCAGCACCTGCATCAGGAGACTCACAACTTCCTGTAACACTGTCTCCAGCAGGATCCAACGAATCTGGCCCTTATGGGCACCTGCACTCATGAACATAACCCACAGACATACAATTAAAAATGATAAAAAATAATTTAAAAATTTGGAACCAATTCTTACACGTCTAGTCTTCTGTGTGTATGCATGTGTATTTGCATGTCCATGTATTGTCATGTTCACATGAGTATGTACATGTGTGTGCATGTATGTACGTACAGGTGTTTGGAGGACTGAGGTTGACATTGAGTTTCTCCCTCAATTGTACTTGTACTTCATCTTATTTTTTGGGACAATCTCTCTCTCTCTTCTCTCTCTCTCTCTCTCTCTCTCTCTCTCTCTCTCTCTCTCTCTCTCTCTCTGCCTGACATGGCTAGATGAGGGGTCAGCAAGTCCTGAGGATCCTCCTTCTCCTCCTCAGTGCCATGATTACAGAAGTGCACAGCCATTCCCAACTTCTATGTGGGGGCTGGGAATCTAAGTCATGGTTTCATAGCAACACTTTGCTGATGTTCCCTTCCCACCCCCACACGTCTGTTCTCATTCCCACAGCATACTGTCTTAACGGCATTTGTCACAATAAAACCCGATATGAGGTAGTTTGTTTCACTCTAACAACTTTCCTTCTCCCTTCAAACCTGCTGTGGCTACTTTAGACTATTTGTATTTTCAAATAAAATTTATAAGAATGGTTTAAATTTCTAGGATATTCTTTTGGTATCGTGGTATTTCAGATGGAATTTCACTAAATCTGTTGTGCAATTAAATGAAAAATAGCAATCCTAACAATGAGGAGTTTTTAAATCCATTATCATGATATGTTTCTATTGCTCTATTCAATTGTCTTCATGACATCTTTTCGGTAGTAATTTTTCATTTTGATGCAATGTCATGGGTATGTGTTGTCACTTTTATTCCTAAGAATCACTATGCTATTGCAATGGAGCTGTTTGGGTTGTGAATCTAGTCACAATTTTGCCTTCCTTTATCTTTCTCCCTTTTCCTTTTTTTAAAAAAAATAATTTTGTGGGTTTGGAGGAGGAGGAAATTTTTGCATATTTTTCTTACAGATCCAAGTTACAGTCTGGTTTTGATTGTATTCATCCTGCTCTTTGTCACAGTGTGTACCTCTTAACTATAATGACTTCACACACACACGTGTGTGTGTGTGTGTGTGTGTGTGTGTGTGTGTGTGTGTGTGTGTGTTAGCAAGTGTTTGTGTTTAGTTGAAGAATTCTGTCTTATCTTGCCTTATTGTTAAAGGCTTTTCTGGATACCAGATTATTGGCTGGCCTTTTTTTGTTTTGTTTTGTTTTTAATGTTTGAAACATGCCATCGAAAATTATGCCATTGAAATGGCTACCCGTTCCCATTACTTCTGAAGAAGTCTGTCACTAACCATACTAATGTTTCCTCATATGTAAGGTCATTTTTACTTGGCACTAAGATTCCCAATCTTCACCTAGCAGTTAAACTATAACACTGTGTCATTTTTTGTGTGTGTGTTTTTTTTTATTTGGGATAACGTTTGGGGTTGCAAATTACTGTTTTCAACCATATTTAGGGAGCTTTGGGTTACTATTTCTTCAATTCATTAGCAGAGCTGCTCAACTTTTTGACATTATAATGTGACATAATCTCCAAAGTGCTGGGCTGTGTTCCTCACCATACTGGGATGCATGCGGCCCTGAGTCCATGGATCAACTTGACGTAGTTTAGTACTTATTCTTTTGATTACCTTTTGTTCTGTCTTATTACATATTTTCTGAATCACTTTGTGTGTGTGTGTGTGTGTGTGTGTGTGTGTGTTTCTGGAAGTTTTCTTTCTTTAATATTTTTTTCTCTTTGTTCCTGATGGGATAATTTCTATTAATCAATAGTTAAACTTATTTATCCCCTTTCTACTTTTTCAAATCAGCTATTATTTTTACTCGGTTTGTATTTTTTACCTTATGTGAGTGGGTGTTTGCCTGTATGTATGTAAGTGCACAATGCGCACTTCAATGCCCATGGAGGCTCAAAGTGGACATTGCCCTTTAAAGGATTTTAAAAAAGGAAAGAACTTCCAATCCATTTTATTTAATCTTTGTTCAGCCATTAACCAAGATCATCCTAAAAGAATGGCCTTGGCTCAAATGTTGCAGCATATTATGTAGGTGCTTCACCAGGAGGTCTACATTCCATAGTGACAGCCAACTCTTCCTTGGAAGAGACCTGAGTGGTCCTCTACGTCCTTGTAATTAATAGAAAGGAAAAGACACAACGTGAACTAACAGAGCTCTGGCATCAGAAAATTTGAATCCAAAAACATCTGGCATACAGTTACTTTTAAAATTGAGAATGTCATTCAGCACTTCTTACTATCATTTTAAGTCTATAATGTAAGAATGATAATTATCTTTTGGTTACCCATTGAATAAATGAGTAAAAATATTATGAGAATTAAATGATACAACACTTGGGAAGCACCTAATAAAGGGTTTAGCAAATAAATGTTCAGAGAACATACGAAAGTAACTAATTGCCTTAATTTTGGTTTATGAGAGATAAGAGACTCTAGTCCCAGCTTTGATGGGATATCTTAAATAATTCCCTTTCTCTTGCACATTTCATGCACAATAACGACACTATGGCATGAAAATTATTCCTTCACCTTGGAGTGACTTCATTTTCTTTTTTGCTGGTTCATGGGGTCCTTTGTCCATTTTGGTGTGACTGGTAAGCAAAGTCATGAGGGAAAGTCCATCCATCTTAACAAGTATACCTTTTGGCAGCGAGTCAGCAGCTTGACATAATTATGATTTTTGGCATAGGAACAACTGCTTCTGTGGTTAAGCCGTTGTCCCGAAAATCCTTCTCAAACTAGCTCTATTCTCTGGCAGTGTGCCATGCCTGAATCCACTCATACATGCAATGGAAGAATTGCTCTCAGTGATTTATCGACACAGAGTGATCTTAGCTCACTGCTGGAATTTTCATCTCATCTATAATTGACCCTTTCATTTTAAGCCATTAAACATATTGTTGCAATTATTCTCTATTTTCAACAAATTACATGATAATAATTATTATTCTACACTATTATTAATAGCTAAAACTATGATAATGACAATGGTAATAATAAATTTATAATAGATTCTGACTCACTTTAGTTGAGTCTGCTATTGTTTAGAAAGTCATGTTATTAAAGTAATCTTGCCATATAAATGTCCAAATATAGGTTGGTTTTTCACTTTTTAGAAATAAGTGTTTCTTTGGAAGTTTGCATTACAGTGGCATTGTTGAGTCAGAAAACAGTAACATTTTCTTTCTCTCATGTGTACATGTATATGGTGTGGGCTTGTGTGTATCTGTGTTCACAGCTGCATGAGTGCACATGTGTGCAAAGGTTCGTGTATACATGTCCACATGCAGAGGCCAGAGATTGACAACCATTCACTGAGGCAAGGTCTTTCAATTGAAATTAAGTTGGCCTGCACAGCTAGTTTCTCTGGCCAGCTTGTTATGGGGGTCATCTGTGCCTGCCTTCTGTATGTTGGAATTAAAGACACATAGCCAGCATTCATGTGGGTCCTGGGTATCTGATCTCCAATCCTCATGCTTACTTGGGTAGGCTTTAACTATTGAACCATCACCCCAGCTCACTATGAACACTTTTAGGTTTATTTATTTTATATTATGTCTATGAGTGTTTTACCTAAATGTATGTCTGGGTAACGTGTGCATGCTTGGTGCCCACAGAGCCAAAAGAAGACATCAGATTCCTTGGAATTGGAGTGAGGGACACCTGAAAGGCACCACGTGAAGGCTGAGAAATGAAGCCCAGGTCCTCTGGGAAGCAGCTAGTGCTCTTTTTCTGCTTTGTCATCTCTCCAGCTCCATCATTACTAACATTTTAAATACAAGATACTTATTGTAAAACTAGTATCTACACCACATATACACATTGATAGTAATCTGGCAACTACTAACTACTACAGAAAAAAGAGTAGCATATTATTTTAGTAGAAAACCCTGCCAGTGAACAGATCATTTTATTTATAAAGATATTTTCTGCTTGCTTTAGCAGTGCGTGTACTAATATTGGAACAATATAGAGAAGATTAGCATGGCCCCTTTGCAGTGCTGACTTGCAAATCCATGAAACAGTCTATATTTCAGACTGTGTCTTGTAGTAATGTCAGAAGCTACACCCGTAAAGTCTCAGCACTATGACTGCCTAAACATGAGTTGAGCAAGGACAACAATAGACAGAAAGTGAATGGAGGAAAGTCCATGAGGCCTCAACTCTACACAAAGTACAGCAAACAATTAAGGAATGCTGAGAGCTGGAGAAATAGTCTTTCAAAGGGAAGAGCACACCAATTGGTTATCCAATACTAAGTGGTCAGCCCTGAAAACATGCCTACAAGTAACATTGTGCACACTGGGCAGGGTTCATTTATGTATTTAGGAATATATATGTTTATAAATAAACATACGTTTATGTAACAGCAATTCATGAATAAAGAGGTCATGAATTCAAAAGAGAGCAGGGTACAGTATATGGGAGGGTTTAAAGAGGGGAAAGGGAAGGGGGAGATGACAATTACATCTTAATCTCAAAAAATAAAGAAATGATTTTTTTTAAAGGCAGCTCTAATTCTTTGTCTACTGGGGGAAAACATGCAAAAACAAACATATTTAATTATAACAAAAAATATTTTTCTCATGGGAAAAAAACCACTTTTAATACTATGTATGCAACAGCAGAAGATCAAAGCAGATGTCATTCTGATCTTAAAATATTTTAGTTTCCTGAACTGATACATATGGCTTTCTGGTAATGAATGTTTGCTTTTTGACTTTTGTACTGTGTTAGGATTCCTGACACTGTCACAGGTACCTCAGGTAAATAATAAAAAAGAAATAAGATTCACAGTCCTTGTAGTTGTAGGCTTTGGTACACAGTCATCTAGTCCTGTTGCCTTTAGGTCTTTGGAAAGGCTCAAGCAGCATAGGGGAAGACCATACACATGCCACACCACATGTGGATTCTTCTCCACGGTACCAATAAAGATCTCTTCCTGGGAGAGGAGCACGCATATCCCCGAGGACTTTGGTGCCATCTAAAAGCTTAATTAAAACTCCCTCAAACTGAACAACATTCAACGTGCACCCACTCACTTAAGGTCATGTTCCTAAAGCTAACCAAGTCTCCATGGCTCCTTCTTATTTAATGCCCAGCCATTCCCCCAACCAAAACCCTGTTTTGCTACCTATTTCTAAGTGTTTCTATAGTAATTCACCCCACAAGACCCTACAAAGCCTGGTTTCCACCTCCCCTTAAACAGTGCTTCCTCTGGTAATCTATTCCCTAAGAACAATAAACTAAATGAATAAACAACCACACAACTAACCACCCAAGAAAATAACTGTTTCCCTAGTACTGTCATCTAAGTGCACTATAAAGCATTTGGGAGAGAAGTGCATAATAGATGCATTATAATGAAGTAATGAAAATCACCAGTACACACAACTACCACCACCCTTTTCCCCTGAAAAATAGCACTGCAGTCAAACAAACTATGCTCAAATGATGTTCTAGTTGCCCCTCTCTGTCTCCCCTCTCCTGTCCACTGGACTCATATTTATAGTTTTGTCCCTAATACAAACATCTATTCCCCAGAAAATTACTTGAATGACTCTAACCCACTTCCCTAGTCATAGAAGTCCCCCATTATCCATGTGTATGGTCTTGAAAATCATATAGTTTATTACATTTGAAATGTTTACACCAGTTTATGTAGCCATTCAGATGCATAATGATAAGGCTAATTGACATGTATGTCACTAGTTTTCAAGTTCTGTGAAGACAGACATGCAATAAATTTTAGCAACATGAGTCAAAAAGGTCAACAGATTTAAGAAGAAACGTTTTCACCAGTGAAGAATAAGGTGTCCAGCCACAAGCTGCCCAGATCATTTGATGCAATCATGAGAAGAGAATAGAGCTGCTGGTGTGGCAGTCAGATCACTACTGTACTCTTAAGGAGACAAAATATTTACAAAGAAATAAGCTGTGACTAACTGTACTTCAAAATGTTTCCCACAGATGTAATACACATACCAATCAAGCCCAGGAAAGTAAATCTTTGCCAATTAGATCAATCATGTGCTAATAATCAATTAGAAACAAGTGTGATCTGGATTGACACGCCAAGGAAGACTGCTTGTTAAGTATCAATCTTGGCTGTGAGTCAACTGATTTGTGTTATTTTTCCATTGTTATGACTTGTGGAGTTATTCCTAAATAGTTTCATCAAAAAAAAAAAAACAAGTAAATATAGTGAGTAAAAGAAATGATTAAATTATAATGAAATAAATAATAAGTAAATCCTCACGTTATTTATGGAGCACCCTGTGTTTGAGAAAAAACAACATGTAGGTGGCATGTTTATTCAGTCATCTCATGAAGAGTGAGAACTTCCCTCATCTTTGCAAAGGAGAGAGGTCCTCCATCACTTCCTGAGCCTATGAGCACCATTGGTGACTGAGTGTCTACCTAAGTTACTTGAGACTAGGCAAAATGTTAGGGCATAATCAAGTATATAATCTTTGCTGAGAGATTTCTAAGCTGTATCTAAGCTACTAATGAATATATGTCAACATGAAGCCCCATTACTCTCCTTCTGTATTTCATTTTATGCTAATGGTGTGGTATGGTCTATCTGCGTGTGTGTCTGTAGTCATTTCTATCTCAGAACATGTCACATTCTAGCACTATTAATTTCCCCATTTCTAGGATCCTCTAACCCATTTTCTCTTATCTTATCTCCCCTAACTCTACTCTAAGGAAATATATTTTAAGTTTGGGAAAATATTCATCAGAAGCATTTGGTGTAATGCTTCTAATGGGCTTAAGTTCTTACAAATGATCCATTAGAAATGATCAATGCTAGTAGTGTTCTTAACTTTAACTCTTGATTTTAATGTTCAAAAACTATGGAGCTTTGGGGATGTCAAAGGGCTAGGGGTTCTTTATTTCTCATTATTCTGGAAAGTTTCAAGTCAATTTTTCATTTAGTTTCCTCTCTGTTTTGCTAACCAGAATTCCAAACTTGCCTATTTCTCATTGTCACCCCACATCTTTCAGACACTATAAATGTATGTGATCAACAGCACAACCATGCACCAGCCATTTGTCAAGTTAATAGTCCTTTTGCCTTGAAAAGAAATGGAAATAATTCTTGTTCATTCTCTGGCCTCTTCAGAGATCCTTTGAATGGTGTTTGTTTCTTTTCTCTTGCCATTGTTTCTCCAATGTGCTAGTCATTCCTTCAGATTTTTGTATTTTACAGTCTTGCACCGGGAAATTGGAACATGGCTGCTTAATAAGATCCACCTCTTAGATTTTGACCTTTGCTTCTACTTATCTCTAGCTTCTACTTTCATCTATTATTTTATCCCACATGTTTTAGGTTCGCGCTGGCATATAGGCAATTTTACTAATGATGAATAAGTACGTAGTAAAGATTACAAAGACTAAACATAATTCCAAAAAAACTAACCAATCCTGTGTCCTCAGAATAAACTCTTATTTTTTTTCATAATTGACATTTCCAGACTAAATCAGTAGATTTTCTAAACAAATTTTGGAGTATCTGGTTGGATAATGGTTAAAATACTAAAGAACAAAGCTTGTAGCAATTCAGAATGAGTCCAGATTTACTCATGTTATTTTTTAAAGATGTCAAGGTATAAAGAGATAACTACTCTTCAGGAACCAGAAACCATGAGTATGAAAGAAAGCCAGGATTGACAGGCAAAGCCATTGTGCCCCAGCCACCAGCTACTTCCTAACAGTAAGCAACAGAATTCTAACTTCAGGAAAGGTATGCCTGATGAAAAAAGGCAAGAAGATCAAACACAGCAGGAAGAGGATTTCAGTTAAATAGGACTGAACTGTCCAGAGCTGTCTACTGTTTGTGCTGGCTATCCAGCATCTGCATGGCTTTGATACTAAAATGCATATGGTTGCTTTGAAAGAAAATTATTATTATAAATGTTGTCCTCTAGTGCCATACACAAACTACAATTATAATGAGTGCCTCAGTTAGGATTTTTATTGCTATGAAGAGACACCATGACCATGGCAACTCTTATAAAGGAAAGTATTTAAGTGGGGCTGGCTTACAGTTCAGAATTTTAGTCCATTATCATCATGGCAGTGGTATGCAGGCAGACATGGTGCTGGAGAAGCTGAGAGTCCTACGTGTTGATCCACAGGCAACAGGAAGTGAACTGTCCCATACTGGATGTAGCTTGAGCATATATGAGACATCAAAGCCCATCCCCACAGTGGCACACTTCCTCCAACAAGGCAGCACCCACTCTAACAAGGCCACACCTCCTAATAGTGCCACTCCCTACAGGCCAAGCATTCAAACACATGAGTCTATGGGAACCATTCCTTTCAAACCACCACAGTGAGTGACTGAACTTCACTGGCTTGGTTTCAATAACAGGTAGAGGTAACTTGTAGTGGATAGCTGTTCTGTCTATGACCTTGAAGCACCACCCCTAGAGATGCAGCAGGTAACTACTCTACCTGCCTATGACCTTGAAGTACATACATGCCCCGGGGCATGGCCTCTCAGCTACCCTTAAGACCTGAGATGCACACAGGCAGTCTCTTCTTCATGTCTTCGGGGGACTTGAATGTGGGACTGACTCAGATGGCCTGAACAGCATGAGACTTCGCCCCAGCATTCCAGAACCTGTGACAATTCTGTTCTGTACAATGAGTTTTCCCCTAATAAATTCCTTTGCCCTTTAAGCAAACTCTGTGGATTTCTCGCTTTAATAACTAGGTTGAAATATATGAACATAAGTACACATCCACACATAGCATACTTCAGAACTGCCTGCAAAAAATAGTACTGTACTCATAGCATAGTTTTCTTTCTCCCTTTCTACCCCACCTGTATGGCATTTCTTCCTCTTCATACTCTTCCCAACAGGTGGCACCAGCTTAGTCTCTGATAAACTCTCTTAGCCTCTACAGTGATGAGCTCAATAGAAATCCCTTTCTTTATGGAGTTTGCTTTCTACTCAAGGACAGCAAATAAAGATATGTGGGTGAGAGAGTGAAGGGGGGAGAGAAATCAGCAAGATATATATATATATATAATATTACTGTTTTAAAAGTTGTATAAAGAAAGGGACCAGAGATAACCAGGTGTAGTTCTTAGATAAGGTGATTAGTGAAAGTGTCCATGCAGGTGACAAAGGATCAAAGCCCCGAAGGAAAGAAGAGGGAAGTGTGTGTAGAAAAACACTGGTGGGAAAGAGTATGCTAAGTGCGTTTGTTTCTGAGGCCATGGATAGCTTTTCCTCACATAGCTGGAGTGCAAGGATATTGGAGAGTGGTAGAAAAATAAAATCGGAACTATAGTTGAGGAATGCGTAGTACAGAACTTTATCAAAAATAACTGTGGCTTTAATTTGAGTGGCAGCTTTAGCTATAGTATGGAAAATATTTTTTTTTTTTTGTATACTAGTGGAATGATGAAGCCAGCGGTCCAGTAAAGAATTGATCCAAGTTTAGGACAAGGTGGCCACAGTGAACATTAAATTCAGAACATGCCTTAAGCTGCTATGTTTGCTACAGAATAGCATGAAAATCGGAAAGTAAAGGGAGGACAAAGTGATTACTCCAAGTTTGAGTCTGAATAACTGGGAGAATCGCATGTGTCCGTTGAGCACTATATGACCTTCTAATTCCAAGAGTTAGTGATCTAAGCAGATAATTAACTCAGAGAATTCAGAGAATTCATGATCTGAGTAGGTACTTTGTCTACTATCTAATACATATATACAAATACAAATACGTGTATTTTTTTTTTCTTAAAGAAGTGTATCAAATTATCTAGCTTTGGTCTAAGTATCTTCCTAACCTCCTTTTCTGATGTGCTAACGCACCTTGGTTGGTAGTGAAATCCCACTTAGATTAAGACCATTAAAATTGTCCTACCTGTGCATTTCCCATTTCACTTGCCCATGAAGGCATGTGACTTTTCCCCTCACAGACTCTTTTCAAGGGCACCTGCCTCCTACTCACAATTTAGAGAATTCCGTATCCCACACAGGAACCACACTGAATGGGTTTCATTCAAACTCATGCTAGCCATATTGCCAAAGCTCTGGCTATCTTAAGGGCTTAGATAAGCACTGATGGTGAGGAGGAGGTATATCATCAGTGACAGAGAAAGAGCTAGCCCATTATAGTGCCAAATAAGTTTAAAATTGGACCTTCCAACACTGAGAAGACCCTAGAGTTGAATAATGTGATTACCCTTTGTCATCTAAAATAAATCAGAGGGGCTTTGGAGCAATGACTCAGTAATCCAGTTCTGTTTGTGGTCCCTGAAGGTATGTGTGCAAATATACATATGTGGAAGCAAAACAACCATACACACACAATTTAAAAAATAATTACCAAAAATAAACTGAGCCACAGAATCTTTTCTGAAGCCTAAAATTTTTTTGACCCTGATTGGTAAAAGAAAAATCACACAACTCAGAATTCCTTTCTGTGCATAGTTTCTGCTGTGTCTTTTTCAATAAACAGTTGTAACAGGCACTTGGAAACAAGCGGTTTTTACTAAAAACCATTAACTCTAAACCTTGGCCTTCAGCACTGAATTCCAGAGAGGGAAAATACTTTGAAGGATATGTGGTCCTCCAGATGATGACAGTTGCACCTGAGCAGAGGTGACCACCTCCCACAATCCTGCTTGTCACCTCAAGTCTTTGCAGACCCTGCAGAAGGAGCTGAAATAACAATCAATATGGCATACCCTAACCACAGCAGCTTAATTATGTCCTTTGCCCAGTTCCCTTCTGTTGCAACCAAAGCCTCACACTGGTACCCTAAAGGCAGACTTGCAGTCACTATGATGTAGCCACATCAATTAAATCTCTTCTCTGTTTTTCATCATGACTTGCTTGAAATCTTGGGACAGATGGCAGAGCTTAGCTACTGGGGCTTCCAGAGCTGAGGGTTTCACCCTGAAACTCTAGTTAGACTCTCCTTACAAACACATTAGTTGCATATTAAGTCATTTACTCAAAACAGCAAAAAATTAAGAAACCTTTATATCCTGGGATAATAAAGCAAAAAAATGTGATGTGATAATAGCTGATAGAAAGCAAAGCTCCATCCTCAGGTATTCATCATGAATTTGTCAGAATGGAAGGTTCAATGATCAACAATCCACTAAAACACAGACAGGACATGGTAGAACATGGGTTCATTTACTGACTTGGCCAGAACCGAAGAATGAGAGAAATTAACACCATCTTTCCCCTTTGTCCATAACAATATACAGACATAAAAGAAAAACTAAATCCCAGGAGGCACACATACTAGATTCAGCTGTGAGCCAAGAACTAGGAGATAGGTCCCTCCTCTGGCAGCAGGGCTCCTGTGGTTGGCCTGGCCCCCACCCCCTGCATGGGATTTCCTGAGGAAACTCTAATTTATAGGTCCCACATTACAGTGACACTGAGCTTTTTAGGAAGTTGAATGCAGAAGTCTCAAAAACTTTCAAATTTACAATCTTGGCCATGACATGGCAGTTATTGTTCACAGAATATTAATTCAGAACACATCACTGCTGGTTTTATACTCCGTGGATCAACTTGCCACCATCTCTTCAACAAAGCAGCAGCTGTCTGAGTTTTAAATATTCACATGCGGGGTTGGGGGAGTAATCGTAGACACACTTACAGAAGCATAAAATCATGTATATATAAACACAGATTGATAGGACCATTGTGATTGAATGAACCTACATCACTAAACCAATTCCAGCAGTTATTTAACTCATTCCCAGCTAACTTTCTATGCTTGCAGATGCCAGGGGAATAGAATTGAAATAAAACATTCTACCAAACAAGACTTCACAAGATGAAAGGAGAAAGGGAACACGTTTATTACCAGTCAGGCCTTTGTGAGTCATGTCGAATGCAGTCTACTAGGAACTTGCGAACTCAAAAGAAACCTCTTTTATGTAAGTAAGCAATAAAACCCATTACACATAAATTCTCGAAATAAACTATACTCAGGTAAGATGACTTGACAACACAGTCTGTCACGTGTAGCTCATCTTAGTTCATTCTCAATTTGCTTGGTAATTTGCTGACCATCTGTTAGTTAATTGGCTTTGTCCAGAAGAAAAGTAACTTCCTACCAAATTTATTACACACGTAGTTCTGCAACTAAAAGCCAGCCATTTGCCACTATTGGGCTTCTGAGCCCTGGAGAAGGGGATGCTCTCTTCCCTGAGGACTACATTCCAAAGAGATGGTTCCCAGTCTTAGAAATCCCTGTGCCAGAAAGCTGACAATCAATAGTCTTATTTAGTTTTTAAAAGACATAGCTACATCAAATAAACAGAAAAAAATCTATTTCCAGCTAAATGACATAAACAAGTGATCTAAGTGGGAAGGGGTGTTTTATTTTCTGCTGAGACAGCTATTTAGTATGTGTTCTTACAAAGCCAAATACTCAGGTACTCAATATATCTTTGCTATTGGCATGATTAATAGGACGAGAAACTCTTAACACGATGGAAAGAAGATTATCAAAATCATTACCTATTGAACAAAACATAGAAAACTCATGCTATTCCAAAATGGCATAGATAGCTGATGTACAATGAGACGATGGAGAACAATATTTTCAGGTTTTAGGGGTAACAGAAGTCTCTCACTTCCTTTTAATATAACCCTGTGCACATTGCTAACCTCACTAACTATTCACCTGTGAAACAGTTAATCATGTGTTTTATATAATCTATAATAATTAATATATAATATATTATAAAGTTGTACTAGGCACAACTTTAAGTATCATAAAAAGGAACATGGTTTTATTACAATTGCATGCTGCTATTTATTGTGGTACTTATCAGAAATTACGATAAGGAAAAGATGTATATTTGAAACAATGAAATATGTTAATAGCTCATAATGACATTTTAATAACTAATGTAATGCATAAAGAGCGCAGCTGAATATCTCATACCAAATAGATGTTCAACTTGTTATCAGTTATTATTGATAGCCGCAATAATTTTGACCTTCCGTATTACAGCAATACTATATTAAGTAATATGCTAACATCGTTAAGAACAGTAAAATGTCCACCAATAATCATCAGAGTACATGCAATGAGACAACTGCTTCATCCCTGAATTTTATGATTCTTTCCTCCACCCCATACATAGGTGCAGGCAAAAAAAAAAAAAAAGCAATTTGAAAAGGTCCAGAGATAGGAGAACATGTACTGAGCATATTCTTTAATGATAAAGTAACTGAGCTGTTACTCTTTGGGGTCTTCCTTTAAGACATATTTCAAACAAAGGACTGAAGATGCCTTGGCAGTTGAGAGCACTTCCTGCTCTTCTGGATGACCCAAGTTCAGTTCCCATGTCCTGCAGCTCAGAATCACCTGCAACTACAGTCCAGAGGACCTGTTACTCTCTTGCTTTTATGAGTATGCACACATGCGAGAGTGAATGTGCACACAAACACATACACAATCATACACACATATAAATAAATAAATTAATGAATGAATAAATAAATAAATAAATAAAATCTTTAGAAAATATTTTTGCCATATTGAGATGCTCTCCTTATTACTTTCTATTGATAAAATTTACAATCCAAAACAAAAGCAAGAGTTAAATAACATTGTATGTGAAAGTAATTTCCACACATCTCTTCCTGACTTCCTTTTTATTGATACTTTTAGCACACATATATGTTTTGATCAAATCCACACCCTATTCTCTTCCCTGCAATCCCTCCCATCCTCCCCACTTTTCCCACCCATTTCATAAGTCTTTCTGTCTTTTATAAACCCAACGAAGTCCAGGCAGTGCTGCCTGTGTGTACATTGGCGTAGGACCATTTGCTAGAGTCATTTTGGGGCCACATCCTCAAAGAAAACTTATTCTTTCTCCCCCCAGTGATCATCAATTTCCAGTTACTTCTCAGCTAGGAGTGTGGGGACTTCGTGAGCCCCTTCCCAGTCCATGCTGGGATTTAGACTAGCTTGGTTTGGTACAGGTCTTGTGCATGATGTAGTTACGCTTGCTTTGAGTTAATGTGTGAAGTGGTCCTGACATGTACAACAAATAGTGTTTTCTCTGTAGATGGCCACTGCCACTGATTCTTACGATCTTTCCACTCCTCTTCTACTATAATATCTGAGCTTTGGGGGAAGGGGCTGTGATACAGACATCCTATTTAGAACTGAGCACTCCACACTTTCTTACTCTCCACATGATGCCCAGTTGTGAGTCTCTGTATTAACTGCCATTTGCTGAAAACAGAAGTTTCTCCTTGAAGGTTGAAAGATCATCTAATCTATGGATATAAGAACTTTAGGGACAGTTTAATACTACTTGCAGAATAATAATATTAGGTTCTCCCTTAAGATCTTGGACCCATTTAGTCACAGGTTCTTGGCCCAGTTAATGGTTCCAAGCTTGGGTTCCATCAATGTAGCAGACTTTGCATCAAATCATGAAGTGGTTGATTACACCCATGGTATTTGGTGGCACTATTGCCCCATGGGGCATGTACTGCCAGGCTTGTCATTACTGTAGCTGACAGGGTTCACAGTTAGGTAAGATTATTGAATATTTTTCTTTCCAACTATCATAAATAGAACATTCTAGCACCTTTAAAACTAACCAGTAAACATGAAGTTTCCAGGCTGATATCAACTTGACTTTTCCATGTCCTATGACTCCAGTGTGTGATGTCTTCAGCAATAAGATCTGTTGTTGATTGTTTTTTACTCTTTACTCTTTGGAGGGCTGGCCACACAGCTCCCAAATAGATACACACAGAGGCTTATTATTACTCATGAATGCCCAGCCTTAGTTTGGCTTATTTCTAGCCAGCTTTCCTTAGCTGAAATTATCACATCTACCTTTTGCCTCTGGGCTTTTCCCTTTTCTTACTTCTATAATCTTACTGTCATTTTTACTTCATAGCTGACTGTGTGGCTGGGTGGCTGGCTCCTTTTTTTCTTGCTCCTTGGTCTCTCTTGCTTTTTTTATTCTCTCTGTCTGCCAGCCCTGCCTATCCATTCTCCTGCCCTGCTATTGGCCACTCAGCTCTTTATTAGACCAATCAGGTATTTTAAACAGGCAAAGCAGTACAACTTCACAGAGTTAAACAAATACAACATGAAAGAATGCAACACATCTTTGCATCATTAACCAAATGTTCCACAGCATAAACAAATGTAACATCTTAAAATAATATCCTACAACAAAGATCTAATCACTAAGTTTTCTGGGAGAACCAATAATAATGACTCTAGCCTACAATTTGAGGTAAATTCATGACTTCTTACAATCATTAACATAAACCAAAATATTTGTTCATTAATTACTATCTGGTAGAAAAATCTTAGCTAAAGTTAGTTGTATTAACATTTATTTTCATATATTCTGTAAAACTAGAGCTTGTTATAATTTATTATGCAATCTTTCTTCTTAATTAACTTTATCTCAGTTATACCTATAACCTCCGACCCTCTTATCATTTTATTTTGTTCTTTTCCTTTGATGCTATTTTTTTAATTATTTCTCTTAGCATCTCACAGCATTTTTTGTAGCCTCAAAATTTAACTCTGGGTGCCCTTTAGAGTAAGCTATATTGATATTTTATAAAGAAGTTAAATCCCAAAACAAAGATACACAAAGCAAGTCAGTATCCTGGCAAAGATTGCTTGCAAGGCAAGGGATTAGATGAGGCAACACAGAAAGGAAATGCGAATACATGGGAGTGATGATCACTTGGCCTTGAGGGACAACTCACCATCTTAGTCAAACGAACAATTTAAACAGCTCTGAGAGATGTAGCCTGCAATCATTTACCCGAATAGTTGAAACTTCCAGCCTGAAGACTAATTCAAGTCTAAACTCTTCATCTGCCAGCTCCTTAAATATGTAAAACTCTAGGAGCTACATGTGAAGTGTTTTCTCTAAATTGCTTCTCCTAAGTAGAAAATAGAATTGGAATAAAAATTGTCAAATCTTAGCTAGCTGAACGAAAAATAAATATTTTCCTTCAAATTTGAGTATAATAAACCCTTGAACAGTTTACAAAATGTTCTTTAATCTTTTCAAAATTTGTAACAAATCAAATCTCACAGGATTTAGGTGATGCTAGAGAAACAAGATGTAAGCACTTCTTTCTTTGATAATATCAAATATTGAGCAACATTTTTATGGAAATTTTAACTTTCAATATCTATTAACTAGTATCAGAGAAACTCTAGATGTACATGCCCAACACTGGTATCTTTACATGCAATGTATTACTTGGATCTAATTTCTGCTCTTGGTTACTATCTCAAATGCTATTGTATAAATTAAAATAGTAATCCATGAAATCACATTTAAAAAGTAGATTCAAAAATGTTCCTTGAAAAAGAGCATTTCATCCTCCTTTGCGTATCTAAATTAAAGGGTAGGCTAACACCACTTTCCCTCTACAACTAAACCAATGCTCACTGGTTCCTGATGGTCACTTCCTTAGACAAGTAACTCAATAGCAACAAACTTCCTAAGAAAGAGAATGAATGTGCACTGGAGAAGACTAGCAAAGGTAGAGACTTAAACTAGTCTAAACTGTAATTACAAGTCACTCCTCTGTGATAGTTGGACGCTTTCCCAGCATGACGACGTTAAGGTTTTTTTGGAGTCATACAAAGTTGAAGATGCTATCCTTTAGCGTTCTGCTTCAAAGTACATGTAGCAAGTGTTAGCTGCACAAATGAACTTTCTCATTCTGTAATTAATTAAATGACCTAATTAAATTCCAGAATGCTGGTAGTATGTAGGAATAAAATCTATTACTGAAAATGCCACAAAGCTTTGAAGCTCTGAACAACCTTAAAGTCCATTCTGGAAGCAGGTTCCCTTCAACTAGCTCCACTTTTCTTTATTGAAATTTCTGGATGAAATCTGTCTCAGTTTCTTGTATTAACTTCCTTGAATTGTTAAGCACAGAGTTAACTACAGCCCTTTAAGAATCAATAATGTGCTTGCCTATCTTCAATCAGGTACATTCTTGCTCAGTGATGAAAACTGTTATTCATCTGGGGATAAGTATGGTGCAAACAAATGGCAGCAATAATTGGAATTGTCACCCATTAAGTTATCTGGAGGAATCCTTTTTTTTCTCATATTGTAGACATTTCTCTGAGTCAGCCTATACTTTTAGTCCTTAATCACCTGACAAGTTCAATGAATCACTAAATTCCATGTACTGTGCTTTCTAAAACCTTTAGAATCTTGACTTTCCCTCCACCCATAGCTAAGGCTTTCAGAACATTGCTATTCATTATCTGAACTCTTACAGCTGTCTTTTAACTGCATTACTGGTTGCTCATTTCTTCTCGTCCCATTGTGCAACTGCCTGAATCTAACTTTTCCTCATTATTCCTTTGATTGTATCTCTCCCTTGCTGTATCATAGCATGGGTGAAGTCCAAATATCTTTGCAGATCATAAAGAGCTGGGCATTACCTGGCCTCTGTCTGTCTTCCAGCATTATCTTCCCCATAAATGATACATCTTCTACCTTTTGCCAGAAGATATGAGCTGTGGACCACTCAAAACATTTCTATTTCTCCAACTATCTTTATCCCAATAATTTCATTCTCATAATGTTCTCCTTGTAAGTATATTCACCCTATGCTGTGGAACAATCTTTTTGTACAATACAAATATGTATTACTCTCATTGGTTAATAAAGAGCTGACTTGCCAATAGCTAGACAAGATTTTTCAGGGCAGAGGAATGCTGGGAAGAAGAAAGGCAGAGTCAGAAGAGACACCATGAGGATGCAAAGTATGTATATGAGGTAAATGAGCCTCGAGGCAGCACATAGATTAATAGAAATGGGTTAATTTAAATTATAAGAGCTAGCTAAAAACAAGCTTAAGCTATCGGTCAAGCATTTGTAATTAATATTGTCTCTGTGTGGTTATTTGGAGAGTGCCTGGTGGGATAGAAAAGTCCAACTATAACCCTAGTCTGAAAATATTCTTCATTATTATTCCCCAAGTCATCTCAGAGGTACCTTCCTGTAGGAAATCCTTCCAGACAGCTGTTAAAGAAATATCTAATGAGAATGTCTCATTGTTGCAACAGATACATTAGTTTGTCTGTGTTACAATGGACATATAAAGCAATTGAATAGAAACCAAATAGAATGAATTCACGGAGACGGTGACAAGATACGCAGGACCTGCCCAGATTCAATGCAGATGGAGTCTCAGCACTAAGAGAGGAAATGGACACAGGTCCCACCCCTAACCAAGAACCTATTTGCAATTGATACCTGATGGCAAAGGGAAAACCAGTTTTCTCCCAGTAGAGTGTCACTGGTAAATCAACCATCATCATCACGGGTCAGGCCCCATGCCCAGGAGTAGCTGGCCAATACAAAATAGACCCCACGCTTTGTCTTGTCTCATGAGGGTGCTTTTCATTTTGTTGGGGCATTTTTGTGTCTTTGTTTTTGTTTGTTTGTTTGTTTGGATTTTTGCTGTTTTTCTTTTTAAGAGAGAGGGAGAATACGAAGTCAGGTGTACAGGTAAGGAGGTGAGAGGACCTGGAAGGAGCTGTGGGGCGGGGGACACATTATCAAAATATGTGAAAAAGTGTTTAATTGAAACAAGAAAATAAGAGAACCAACAAACTTATGTGGGGGGGGGGGCGGTTGGAAAAGGGAGAGTGACTATGATCAAAATACAGTGTATGGAATTTTGAAAGAAATAACAAAAGAGAAGAACCAAGAAAAAAGGAGAAAGCAAACAGGAATAATAATAATAATCCTTTGTAAGATGAGAAGACTAGAATTCACAAAGAAAATCAAACTTCATAGAGATTAAGACACACTTGACATGGCACAGGCTGTAAATGGTACACACTCTTAGAACGTGCATCCAGCACATCCATGTGCTTTATTATCTCTGCACACCTCTCTGAATTTTATCTCAGCATGCATAAGAGTCTTGGAGTGTCACAGTTTATGACTCTGTCATCTGCTAGACCATGAATCCTTTGGAGCTGGGACAATGCCTATTTTATTCTCCTTATATTGCCAGCATCCAGTTTTACCCTGTTATACATGAGAGAGCTGAGTTAATGAAAAATGGCTAAATAATTATTCAACTTTAAAAAAAAA
>CABHPR010153306.1:0-10764 GCA_902168415.1 Peromyscus melanophrys
TTTAGTCTTCAACTTCATCAAAGACCCCAGAAGGGTGAAATGTTACCTAATGACAGCGACATTAGGTTTCTGACAAAGAAATACATGTTTTCATCAAAGGAGCTGTGAATGAGTGTTCCTAATAGGGGATGCATGCATAATTTCAAATATTCCACCACTCAAGAACTGCTGTACTCAACATTATTACCTAGCTGTCTCATTATACAGTTCTATTGCTGTGAAGAGACACCATGACCATAGCAACTCTTATAAAAGAAAGTACTTAATTGCAGGCTTTCTCATAGTTCTAGGGGGTTAGTCCATGAACATCATGGCAGGATCTAGAGGCATAGTGGTGGAGCAATAGCTGAGAGTTTTATATCCTGACCATCAGTCAGCAGAGAAAGAGACCACATTGGCACACCCCATCCAATAAGATCACACATATTCCAACAGGTCACACCTTCCCAAAATGGTTCATCAAATGGTGACTAGAAATGCAAATACAGGAGCCTATCAGAGCTATTATCATTCAAACCACTATACTAGTCAGTAAGAGGCAGAATAGAGATGATACCCTAGAGGTATTCATGCCATTCTCTGTGCTACAAGATCCACTCTTCAGAGTGAATTGGTACATGGCACACTCACTGACTTTCATAAATATGAGACCAGTCACAGGATTTGAAGGAGCAGTGGCAATCAATAGTTTCCTAAGGTCTGAGGCACATTTTGAAGGCTTTCTAGATTATCCTTCATTATCATATTAAAATATCCATAACTTGGTGGATATTTGCAAAGTTTAAAGTATTAAGTTATTGCCCAGGTACTGTGGATAGTTGATTTATAAATACAATGCTGATTGACCAGTAGCCAGGCAGGAAGTATAGGAGGAACAAAGAGAAAAGAGAAGTTAGGGAAGTGGAAGACTAAGGGGAAGAGATGCCAGCCTGCCGTCCAAGAAGCAGCATGTAAAGGCAGCAGGTAAAGCCACGGAACACATGGTGACATATAGATAACAGAAATGGGCTGAGTTCAAATGTAAGAGCTAGAGAGTGGTAGGCCTGAGCTAATGGCCTAGCAATTTAATTACTATGAGCTTCTGAGTGATTTATTTTATAAATGGTTGTGGAGTCTGTGGGGCTGGGCAGGACTGGAGAAAACTCCAGCTACACCCAGGCATCACCCTGTCCTTCTCTCTATGTATGATGATGAAAATGGGGCTGCATTCTGGGTAAAGGCATGTAGACAGAGGATCCCCATTTGTACTTGATGGAATGCTATATGAATTGTTTCCCCATTTTTTTTCCCTATGGCAGCCAGTGTGGTGGTTTGAATGAAAATGCCTCCCATAGGCTCATACATTTGAATGTTTGGTCCCCAGTTAGTGGAAGTGTTGGGAAGAATTATGAAAATATGGCCTTGTTGGAGTCAGTTTAGTCTTATTGGAAGTGGTAGGTCACTGGGGATGGGCTTTGAGGTTTCAAAAGTCCATTCCAGTCTTGGTCTCATTCTTTCTGCCTGCTGCCTGTGGGTCAGGATGTAACACTCTCTGCTGATGCTGAGGCATCATGCTTGTGTGCTTCTCACCATGATGGTCATGGACTAGACCTATAAAACTGTAAACAAGCCACCAATTAAATGCTTCAGTTTATATGTTGCCTTTGGGATGGCGTCTCCTCACAGAAAATGGAACAGCAACTAAAACACCAGCTATACTGCAGAATAAAAATAAAAAATTTCTCCTGCCTAATGATTTGTTCTGCTAATTCTTCTACTGGAGATCACAAGAACCCACTTGCTCTATGGTAGCTGCCATATATGGGCTTGAGACTCAAGGTGTAGACATAAAAATCTTCACTTACTACAACTTTCAGGCCTCCAATTGCTGCTGCCTATTCTTTTTCCTCAGCTATAGGCTCTATTGGACTATAGATGATAATTACAGAAGAAGGAATATCATGGCAGGGAGAGCCCTGTTACATCTGATAGCAATACCATGTTCAGGCTGTTTTGTGCTCTTTGTGTGCAAAGAAAAATGTCAATGACTGGTTATTAGAACAAGTTTGAATTAGTTCCCACTAAAAAGGGGGAAGGATAAATGAAATTTAAAAGCCAAAGGACACAAAAAATATTTATTTTTTATTCTTGAGAGATCTCTCCTCTAAACACACACTCACACATAAAAGTGAAAGCAAGTATAGACAAGAGACTGAGACATGCATGATCATTAGAGAAGCTCAGACTCTTCCAGGAACAGCATGTTTGGGGAAAGAGCCAATTTCATCATCATCGTTTTTTTTTCTTTTTGTTTGTTTATTTGTTTCACTTCTATCTTTTGGTTGTTTTAAGACATGGTTTCTCTGTGTAACCCTGGCTGTTCTGAAACTTGCCCTGCATACCAGGTTGGCCTGGAACTCAGCGATCTGCCTTCCTCTGTCTCCCAGTGCTGTGATTAAAGATGTGCACCACCACCTCCCAGCTCACCATCTTTCTTGTAAAAGAGCAAGTAGAGATTACAGGAAGTATAACAGAATGAGTAATTCTATTTCCAGCACAGGTAAAAATGAGTATCATTATAGAAAGAGTACCTTTGTTAACCCAGAAATAGAGACTAATTTTGCTCTAAATAATTCATTTATCTAATGCGGTGAATGGTTGTACAGTTGTCTAAAAAAACCTGTAGAAAATGGATTGTGGTTAGAATTATTTCTAATTTAGATAATGTGTGTGCTATTGTACAAATATTGTAAAGGTTTAAAGTCAATAAGGAAAGGGAATCTGAATTTGATAAATGGCCTTCAAATCCACATGCTCTCTGTCTCTTCAGCAGCTGTGTCTTCTTTTAGCTCTTCCTCCTCTAGAAACACATCCTATCTTTTTTTTTTTTTGCTGAGCAATATAAACATACTTATGCTACTGAGTCTTTAGTGGAAGAGTCTTTGTAATATGCTTATATGCTTTATGTTCATATATTAATTTTCAGGAAATCATTGTTAATGTAATTTTTGTGAAGGATAGTGTCTTAGGATTTCTCTTGCTGTGAAGAGCCACCCTGACCATGGCAACCCTTCTAAATGAAAACATTTAATTGGGACTAGTACAGTTTCAGATATTTTAGTGCATTATAGTCATGGCAGGTATCATGGAGGCATGCATGCAGACATGGTTCTAGAGAAGGAGCTGAGAGTTCAACATTATGATTCTCACTCAAGAGGTAGAGAATTGTGTACCACACTGAGCATAGCCTGAGAATTTGAGATCTCAAAGCCAATCCTCACAGTAACACACTTCCAACAGGACCACACACATTCCAACACGACCACACCTCCTGATAGTGCCACTCTCTATAGTCCAAGCACTGAAACACATGATTCCATGGGAGGCATTCCTATTCAAATTACCACAAATAGAAAAACATTTATAAACATGTTAGCCCACTTTCTGTTGCTCTAAAGAGATGCCTGGGATTATACTACTCATAAAAAAAATTGCTTCACATTTTTGAAAGTTCCACATCAAATTAGCATGGTACAAGTTCTGTGAAAAACTATTAAAAAATGTTCTAGTATGAGTGTATGTGTGTGTTACAGAGATGTACCAAAACCATAAAAACAAAATACGGAGATAAGGAGGAGTAAGTAATGACCTCCCAGTATCCCCATTATCCATCACCCATTATCCATCACCTCTCATCAGTGCTACAGGACAGAGAAACCTCCAATACAGAAACTCTTGAGTGACAAAGCACACTCAAATCATAGCAGAATAGAAAGCAATATGGTGATTGACTTTTAGCTGGTCACCAAATTGCTTGGTTGAATTTGCTTACATGCCACATTTCCTTAGAATACTACTTACTATTACTGATTTATAATGTGTTCTCTAGTTTGCAAAGAACTATTTAACAAAATTAAACCCTCTCAAAGATTTTACATTTTTTTTTGAAATGGCAATCGAATTTTCAGGTCATAGGTAGTTCTGGTATGTGTTCGAAGAACTTTAGTGATCCAGATTCACATTTTATTGTCTGATGACTCTTGCACATTAGATTATTTTCCCCATATTATTTGGACTAGTAACATAGGAAGATATTTGTTAATTTTTTATTTAATATAACTGATGATATTAAAATTTCAACAAGATAATATTGTGAAAATAAATATTTGATGCTGGAAATTCTATCTCTTTCTCTCCCAGCATTCCTTTGTTGCCCAGAGTCCTTTGTGTAAGTTTAAAGACTCGGGCTTTCTCCAGTCCTCATTTCCGTGCTATCACTTCTATCCTTTGGCTCATGTTTAGGCAGTGATGTTGGTGAGACTTCATGCGAGTAGATTTTGAGATACCCACGAGACACAATCACACAGAAAACTCTCTGAGCCTCTTTCTCTTACAATTTTTCCAAACTTTTAGAAGCAGCAGTTGTTCTACAGATGTATCAGTTGGGTTTGGGCTCCACAACTCTTCACTTTGGTTGGTTATGGTTTTTCTCCAATTATCTCAGTTTCAAAAAGGACAGCATAAATTTGAAAAAAAAACGGTAAATGGGAAAATTAGGAGGGGGAAAAGGAAGAGGCAATGATGTAAATATATTATAATATTAAGAAAAAAAACAAATGATCAAAAATAAATAATTTTAAGTATAAACACTCTATTGCTACAAGATCAGCCAAATTTAATAATCTAATTGTAAACTTATTCATTACAGTGTCAAAGGTTGATATGTATTCTTCATTATATTTTGTTATTTATTAGGAAAAAAATCAAATTTACAGTAAGAACACTTTAAATCTCTACATCATAAAAGTGAATAGATTGGAGCAATTTCTGAGAAAAGTTGCAGGGAAGCATTTTATGAATGATGTGTCATCTTTATATATGGAAACATGTCTTCACATAAGATGGGTAAAGTCTGTATGATGTGTTGTACATAAGTATTTCAGAAGTTAATGTAAAAGAAAAGAAAAGAAACAATAAAACACATACAGAACACCACAAAGACAAAAAATCAAGTCATCCTGGGATTTCAGAATCTGAAACCTGTGATATAGCATGATTTTAAGGAAGCATTTTCCAGTCTCTCAAAATAATTTTGTTTCAACTTATATATTTAAATAAACATTACATTATTTTTAAAGAATCATGATTTTTACTTATAGTTAGAATGTTCTGTTGTTTTTGAACTAATGGGTACATATTTAAATTTTGTGTTTATTTCAATACAGACTAGTAAAGGAAATAATATGAAATATTTATTCTAAACCAGGAGATATTTGAGATTGAAGATCCATGCTGTATCTGTATGACATTGTTACCTTTGACTATGGTCAATTTCTTAAAACCTTAATATATGTTTGTTGATTTGGATTAATCTAATTAATTAACTAATACTCATTGATTTACCAAAGCAAATGAAAGCATTATGTAAATTACTATTGAACAGTTGTTTATAGACAAATCAATATATTGAAGTATGAATACAAGACAGATGTTTAAGAGTCTGGCTCCTTTATTTTCAGACTAAAATAAATAACTCAAGGAAAACACCTCCAAGTAGCAATGATCTATCACTTTATTATTAAAATCAATCACTATGGCCTGCCAATTGAGTGAGAAACTTGGTGAGAACCAATAAACAATATAAGTGGTTGTCTTGCTAAAATTGTAGGATTGGGAAATGAGAGTAACAGTTAGCTCAGAGAAAATGGGCATGGGTTTTCAGATGGACAAACACTGGTTCAATGTCAAGCTTCCTTCCATCTTGATCATGGTAGGAAGTTATGTATATAAGGATTTACAGACTCTTTTCCATCTAACACTCAGCACAACAAAGCAGAACTAAGGCACAGAGTGATATGAGTCCTCTATCCTGTTTATGCTTGACCTTTATTCTACTCAAGTTTCTAGCCTCATAAGTTAATGTATTCAAGCTTTCCTTGGGATGTATACTGTCACTTGAAATCAAAAGCACCCTATATATGGCTAAGTTTAGTATATAAATAATATTCAAATAGGAGAAAAATTAACAAGTCACAAAATCAGTTTTTAAATTTCAGTAACAAACTTTAATTTTACTTTTGTGATTATAGAAGAAGAGAGAAGGTGAGAACTCATAGTGTAAGATATATAGGCATCCATATTCACCTTGAATAGATTATGAATTTTTTCTCTTAAATCTGAAAGGTTGTTAATATTCTAAGTACAAACTATTGTGAATAGAACATTAGAACAGTTTCTAAGGGAGTAAACCTTTGATTTCAACTCATTTTATGGAGATGATATCTGCTGAATATAAACACTTAGAAATATGTTGACACTTTGTGTGTGGTTCTACTAGCAGTAATTGTTCTCTGATTATTATCTTTCAAAACACTGACTACTTATTGCCAATTAGTGCTGTAAATAATTGTTTAAGTGTGGCCCAACATTTAATAACTTATACAGAGCTGTCTAAAATCTAATTTCTTTTATATATTCTTTATAATATGTAAAATAAAAGAGCTCTAAAAAATAAGATATTGTGCAGAAAATTATATCAATTTTATTTATCAATGAGTTTTGTTCCTCTTAAAGATTTTTGAGTATGTATTTGAATGATTTTGAGGAAAAGTATATTTACTTTCCTTTATTTCTGTACAGATACTATTTCAAGAAATGGAGCCTCATATAAATTCATCTATTCAGATATGAATTACAAGGTTAAAGATAAACTAAGAGATTTTCCTTTTATAATAATATTTTTATTATTTTTTTTTAAGAATTGGAAACAAGGTGTTTGGAACACCTCTAAATCTATCCTCTTCATTCTCGCCTCCCTAACCAACCAACTTCAGGTTTTCTTGTTTTTAAATTAACTAATTAATAATTTCAAGTCCAACTTGTGTTTTCCAACTACTCTGGTGCTTTGGCATTCACTTTACTGTGATTGTAATGAGGCATGACATCATTAAATATAACTGTGTGTAGTCAGAAGATTTCTTGTGTTTCGCCTGGCCCAGGGTCGGGACAAATTTCTCACCCACAGTCCTGCAGCCTTTTATAAAATAATAACACAGAGGGTTAATATTATTTATGGCTGCTGGGCCATCGGCTCAGGCTTATTACTGACTGGCTCTTGCACTTAAATTAACCCATAATTCTTATCTATGTTTAGCCACATGGCTTGGTAACTTTTCTCAGTTCTGCCTTGTCATCTTGCCTCCTGTGTGTCTGGCTGGTAACTCCTGATTCTGCTCTTCCTCTTCCCAGCATTCCTTTAGTCTGCTTGCCTGCCTATACTCCTACCTGGCTACTGGCCAATCTGCGTTTTATTAAACCAGTGTACAAAAGCATGATCCCACAGCAACTATCTTCCAGCAGCTGACAAAGAATCAAGGATTTTTCTGCTAGTGGTGGTATTTTAGATTCCCTTCCCATACTCCATGCTGAGATTTTACCTGGCATGAATTTGCACAAGTTTTGTGCTTGTTGTTGCCACCCCGTGACTTCATATATGCAACTGACCTGTTTTTTATTAAAAATACTGTTTTCTTGAAGTGATCCACCACCTCTGGCTCTTACAATATTTCTACTTCCTCATCTCAGATGATCCCTAAGCCTTGGGGAGAGAGGTGAGAGGGGTGATATGCATGTCCCTTTAAAGGCTGAGACCTCAAGTCTCTTATTCCATTCACATTGACATGTTGAATATCTCAGTTAAAGGCCATCCACTTGCAAGAAGTAGCTTCTCTGATAGAGCTAATAGATTCACTGACCTTTAGATATACCAATAAGTCATTAGGAGTCATTTTAATACTCTGACCATATAACATAACAACAGCATTAGATTTTCCCCTAAGGCCTATAACCCACCTAGCCACAGATTCTTGGCCCTGTTATCATAGCCAGATATGGGCTCTATGATATGTAGGAGGTGTTATATCTAATCACAAAACAGTTGGTCACTATCACAATACTTTCACTGAGTTCAATAGAGTTCAGCAGAGAATATTTTAAATAAAAAGTGATTATACTGATTGTTATTCTCACGACGGTGATAAATACCTACCAAAAATAATGAGAGCAGTGGTTTATATTGCTTAATGGCTTCAGAAGGCTCAGTTCATCATGTTGCAGAGGTATATGAATGACCAACTCATTTAACATCATGTTAACCAAATAACAGAAAAATTCAGGGATACAAGAAAAGGTCAGGGCAAGATGTAGTGTTAATACTTTTGACCACATGGTATCACTTTTCCACCTCAAAATAATACCACTAAGTCATGAATCCATCAAAAAATTAGCCAATTTATTAGGTTAGAGCTCGTATGATCTGATACTGTCTAGAAAATTAATCATCAAAACAAAAACTGGTGCTGTTTTTCTTCTTTTGTTTTTTTTTCTATTCTGTGGATATCTCTCTATTTACTCAAGTTGACAATTAAAATTAGGCATCACAGTAACTAATTTACTTTAATTGAGTAATTGTTTATGGAAATATAATGTTGCTCCTGGCATATTGCATGTTATGATGAGGTTTTATTGTTAAAAGTACATGCTTCCATGGCCAACTGAGAATATGATTCTGCACAGGTTTTGGTGGGTTGCCCCTTCATCATTGTTTGCTGAATTAAATGTCTGTAGAGATACTTTGAGTGAACAATAACAATTCCAAATTTCCCACAACAACAACAGATTTGTAAAACTACCAAACAAAGGATATTTAATGAAATATTTTCTTCACAATTCCCATTTAATCCAGGATAAAAAGACTTAACCTGACAGCTGCAGAATAAGTGTGCTAGGAGTGTGCCTGAAAAAATGAGTGTCCAATTAGGTAAAAATGTTTCAAGTTCCATGACAAATTATACTTTTAAAATATGTTAATGTACTTGAGATGGCAGTTAGGGATTAATAGAATACAATAAGTAAACAGACAAGAGGGAAATACAATGTAAGTGATGAACTTTATCTAAAAGGAAAGTGAGCATGTTTGTCCATAAGAAAATATGTAATGGAAGCCAATGGCATGCATAGAATGAGAAATTTTCTAAATATTTTATTTTCTCTTTGAGAATATCGTAGATTGCATTTTGATCTTATTCATCCCCCCCTCCTTCAGTCCTCCATATTCACCTCATGATTCACTACACACTCAACTTTGTGTGCTTGTTCATGTTTAAGACTTACAGTGCTCAGTTAATATCTATACACTCTTGGATGTATAGTCATCTACTGAAGACTTGTCTATATACCAGAGTTCACATAATTAAAGAAAACTGACTTCTTCTCTCCTAGAATCTATCAATGACCAGTAGCCATTCAGTCAGAACTTTCAGACCTCCTTTCTCAATGCTGGGATTTTTTCTCGGTTTCATTTGCATAGGTCTTATATAGGTCTTATGCATGCTGTCATGAGCACTCTGAGTTCATATGTGCAGCTGTTCTGTTGTGTTTCTAAAACGTTATTCTGTTGTAGTTGTCTACCACCATAGTTCAAGGAGAATAAGACAATTGTTAATGTTTTATTTATTTGAAAATTTTAGAAGCTAGTCCTCAAAAAAGAAGTTTTCAGGTCAAATCTAGTTAAATTATTTCAAGTATTGTGTTCAAAATGTCAGGTATCATCAGCATTAGGATCTTATCTTCAAACTCTGGGTGGAAAATTATAGTAATCCATGATAAAGTCAAATTTATGCAATATCAGTTACACATACAGCAGTACAGAAAGTGCTATAAGGAAACCTTCAAACTAAGGAGGTTAATTACAAAAATGAAAACACATAGAGTCTTGAAGATTATTAAGGACTAGCTTTCTCAGGGCCCTAGAAATGAAGCTACCAATGGCACAGATTATTTTCAGGAAAAGAATCTAAGTACACTGAGAGCTTAGTCTATCTACTTTATTCCTCTGAGATAAGATTCTATCTACACAGCTACAGTTCTGTACTCATGACTAGCTCCTTTCTTGCCTGATTTCTCTCTATATTTATCTGCTGTTCTTTCTGTGTTCTATCTTAATTTTCTCATCTTAATTTTGCCCCATCTTGGTCTTTCTCTTCTTGTTCTTTCCCTTCTCATTCTTCTTCATCTTCCATCTCATTCTTCTAGTTCTCCATCTAGTTCTCCAGTCAGAATCTTCAAGTCTCTGAGGTTTATAGTTATATACCCATGCAATAGCAGTGCTCTAGCTAAAGCAAGGTCACCAGGCTTGAATTCTTACAGGATTATAAAGACAGACAAGAGTTTTCCTCAGGCAGTGACTGTCAGGCTTTTTTTCCAACTCAAAAGGGGAATAGTAAAGGGGGAGGTCAACTAAGAGCTAAAAATCAGTTAATATATCAGAAAAAGAGAATTTGTGTGCTCAAACTACATTCATTCCTAGGGGTGGTTAGGTAAATGTTAGGAGTCTATAATAAATTAGTATAAATACCACTAAGGGTGTATAAGAAAGGAGGGTCCAAGCTAATTTGCCTTAATTCAGGAGATCATTTGGCTTTGGATGACTGATAGGTATTTCAGATAAAATACACTGCTATGAGTTCTTGGAAGCATACATAGTATACAAGGAAATCATTGAAGGAATTGGCTAATATAAATACAAAAGCTAAAATATCACTAAGATTTCTTCAGCCATAGTTTGAAAAGTCCTTGACCTTTCCAAGTAGTAGCTTTTGTGATAGTAGCCGAATTCCATTACATTTTCCTGTGGCTTGCAGCAATAGAATAAATTACATACCACCAAAATCAAAAGAAGGGAAACACACACACACACACACACACACACACACGAGAGAGAGAGAG